>PVLC010012765.1:0-34962 GCA_004027655.1 Graphiurus murinus
TACTGGGGGTTGAACTCCGGGGCATTCTACCTCCGAGCTATACCCCCAGCCCTATTTTTTATTCCTTATTTTGAAACCGGGTCTCACTAAGTTGCGGAGTGCCTCACTTAGGTAGCTGAGGCTGGCTGCGAACCCGGATCCTCCGGTCTCAGCCTCCCGAATGCTGGGATTACAAGCGTGCGCCACCACGCCCGGCTTGCTTTAGCTTTTTCATCTGAAAAAGTGGAGGCAATAATATTGATGTCATTGAGTATTAAGTTAGTGCTTATTTCTATTTTTCTCTGCCTATACATAAAATACACATAATATTTAGAATAGTGAGAAACACACAAAACTGTATAAGCTATTATTATTATCCTCAACAGTATTTAAATTGAATGATATATTCTTTCTGTGACAATATATCGTATCTACATGTATCTTCTGCTTTTGGAGTGTTTTAATAGTTTATAAAGCTAAACTATGTCATGTAGTCATATTACCAGGCCAGGAAGTATTACATCTGTGTAATAAATTGAGAGAAACTACAAATTCTAAGATTTAAAGAAAATTAGACTTGTGATTGAAATTTGTATTTTTCTTCTTTGAACTTTTAATGGTGCAGTATAAGTATACATCATAATGAGATTCAAAGTGATACATTCAGTCAAGCATGATGGCACATCCCTGTACTTGGGTGGATTAGACTGGAAGATTGCAGATTCAAGGCAAGCCTCAGCAACCTTTTGAGACCCTGTTTCAAAATAAAAAGTAATAATGGCTAGGGGGTATAGCTCAGAGGTAGAATGCCCCTGGGTTCAATCTTTAGTACCACTTAAAACAAAAACAAGATGATACATTCATATGATACATTCATATTTGCACACAAAATCCTTTCATGTTGTTCAATTTACAACCAGGATTAGTTTTATTTTATAATTAATATGAAAATATATATAAATCTTCATAAAATTTTATCTACATAGAAATTCTATTCAGAAAAACAAATATAAGATTACTTTCCAAAGAAAAAAAGTAATTTAATTGGCTTTGAAAAGTGCTTCATCATCAGCATTTTTGATAGAGTAAGAAGAAAAACCCATTTATGTGTTCTCTATGACTCAGAGTCAATAAACATTTATTTTTCAGCTTATAACAGGACTTTCTGGCTAGTGGTTGCAATGACAAATGTTTGCCCTTCTCCAGCCTTAGAGGAAGAATTCTTTTGAGCAGCAGAATTTACATTGTCTCAAAAGAGCAGTGGCTAGACTGACCTTTGCAAAATGCTCTAAAATTGGTTGTAATAAGATAGAAACTTAACTAAATAAACAAATGAACTTTGAATCATGACAAGAAATTCACAAAAAGACAGACAAATCATATAAAGTTGTACATTGAAGACCAAAGAAATCACATATTCCTCCAGAAATCAGTCTATGTGATAAATAAAAAATGATGTATAGATGTTGAGAAAACCATCCAACTGCTCATTGTTGGATCTTTTTATTCATGGTCAAATGGAGACAGATATGTACACCAGATAGAACAGAAATTCTTTGATTCTATTTAGCAGGACTTATTTTAGCTTGCAAAATAACAACAACATACAAATGTTTTCCCCATACTTTAAAATCTCAGAGACCATACCTGTACCATATCAGACTCTAAGGACACGGAATTTAAGAATAATTCTGTTTTAACTTGGGCTCCAATCTTCTCCTTATCCTTTTGTACCCTAAGTAAGATTCTGGGTTGGAAGAAGCAGATGGTATCTTAGTTCTTGGGTCTGGGAGTGAAGAAGCAGAGCTCATTGGAGGCATAGATGAAAACTAGAGTGAAGGAGACCACGGGTTGGAGAGGAATGGGTAGGAAGGAATTCAGACACTGAGGAAATAAGATTAACTTGTGTTATTTTCTGAACATGGTTGAAGAGATTAAATGTAACCTGACTTACTTCTTTTATTGAAAGCAATCTGCATATGGAAATAGTACATTATAAAGACAGAAATTATACAAATCTAAAAACAATTTGTCCATATTCTCAAATTTACCTACTGGGTTAATAGGTCAAGTTTTCAGTGATAGTGCTTCAACACAAGAACTCATAAAAATTGTAATATTATTATATTTTATTAAATATGAGTCAGATTACTCAAAGGATATATGTCTAAGCCAGGCATGGTGGCACCCTATAATTTCAGTACTTGGGAGGCTAAGACAGGAGGATTACAGGTTCGAGTACAGTGTATGCTAACTTAGTGAGAAGCCCAGGGGATGTAGTTCAGAGCTAGAATGCCCCTGACTTCAATCCTTAGTACCATAAAAAAAGAAAAACAAACAAAAAAAACAATGTGTGTTGATTCAGGTCATATGCAATGGAGCAATCAGCTATTTACCAATTCCACCTTGGTAACCACCATTCTCCTATTTCTTATTCTAAAAGAAATTCCAACTTAATGGGCAGTTAAAATTAAAATTAGACATGTTTTAAGAATAGTAAAATATTAAAAATTTTGATGGTATTTCAAACATAAAATAAACCTTCATAAAAACAGTGGGACCTAATTTAGACCTTAAAGAATGAAAGAGATTTTAGGTAGTAGAAATGGATGAAGCTATGCTATGTTTTTCACTTAAAGGCAACATTACCCTGGTCAGTGCTTCTGTAATTAAGTATTATTGCAGCCCTGTTACTTCTTTATCCAATAAGCTAGTCCACCCAATCGTAATTTGGATTTCCTCTTAGAATATTTTTCATCAGTAGATCAAAAGAATACTAATTCAAAAATCCTTACAAGATCCAGGCATCGTGGCATACACTTATAATCCCAGTACTTGGAAGGCTGAGACAAGAGGATCCCAGGTTCAAGGCTCTGCAACTTAGTGAGGCCTTTTGCAACTTAGTGAGATCCTGTTTCAAAATAAAACATAGAAAATTTGGGCCAAGGGTATAATTTGGAGGTAGAATACCCCTGGGTTCAATCCCCAGTACGAAAAAAAAAAAAAGAAAAGAAAACAAGAATTTTTTCCTTCGGCTCTCCTGTGCTTAAAAAATTTGTGTGTGTGTGTGTGTGTGTGTGTGTGTGTGTGTGTGTGTGTGGTACTGGGGATTGAACAGAGGGGTGTACTACCTCCAAGCTACACCTAGCCCTCAGCCTTATTTTTTTAAATTTTTTTATTTTGAAACAGTCTTGCTAGGTTGATGAGAGTCTCACTATCTGCTGAGGCTGTCCTCAAACCTGCAATCCTCTTGTCACAGCCTCCCAAGTACTGAGATTATAGGCATGGGACATTACGCCTGGCTCTTGTAAGAATTTTTTAATTAGTAGTTTTTTGATCTACTGATGTTAGGTGAAAGACACTTTGCAAGCACTGCCATGTGGGATAAGTTGTCAAGAGAATGTGGGTCTACCCAGAAGTTTTTTAGTAATAATTGGCAGATACTAAATGCCACTTTATTCCCAAACCCATAATATTTTTCCAGAATCTATCTCTGAAGTAGGAACAAAGTAGAATTGGTATATTCTCTTTTTCCTTCTTTCTTTTTCCCATGGGAAAAGCAAAGCAATCTTGGCACATAAGTTAGATGCCAACCCCCTGCTGAAATCCTCCAGTGGCCTCACATTTTACTTAGGATAACATCTAAATATCATACCCCATGCAAAAAGTCCTGGTTGATTTGTCCTCATCTTCTTTCCTACTTCAATTCTTGCTGTTTTTCTTTTTCCCCACTATGCTGCAACTGCATTGGACCTTTTCTTATCACCCAGATATATCAATGCCTTTCCTCAGGGTTTTTGTTTTTCTTAGTCCCATCACTTGGAATACTCTTTCCTCAGTTCTTGAAGTGCCGCATCTTCTTTTTTAGATCTTAGGTCAGGTTGCATAACCACAGAAAACCTGCACTCATGACTCAACCTATAGTTGTCTCTCTTTTACCCAATTTAGTATTTGTTCTAGCATCCCATTTGATAAATATCACCTTGAATTTACCTTATTTATGTATCTGTTATCATTATCTTTTCATAAAAATGTTAGGTCCAGAAAGAAGGGCAATGATGGGGCCTGTCTTGGTCACCAATGAATTCCAAGGCCTTAAAGACCATTTGGCATATAGAAATTCTATGAATAAATGTTTGGAATGACCAATGCTTACTGTTTGTCATAGAGGAGCCATTGGAGAAGCAATTCCAAAAGGCTCAACTGTGATGACAATGGGAAAACTTATCTCATTCTGTAGAAGGATGCATTTGGACTACAGTTGAGCCTTCCCATTGTCTTATGGTGGCAGTCATCATAAGACCAATTAAATAATTGAAAGTCTGGAAGACAGATCTATATCTGCCTTCTTTTTATTTATCCCATTACTTCAACGACCAAGGGTCACTAAGAACAGATAGTTTAAGGGGAGGAAGGAAAAAGCATTATAAGGAGATAATCGTATTTTCAGCCTGTAGACATGAGTAGAAGAAAGAACAAAGTTATGACTTTGATCAAAGTATACATTGTTTAGGGGAGTTGTAAGGAATAAAATTCTTTAGGAGCAAAGTTAGATGATGATTATTAAGGAATGATTAGAATAGATAGTAGATCATAAATTAAAGAATAAGAGTACAGGGAAGTCACTCAAAGACAGCACTATTTATAAAGAGGAATCTCAGTTATATATTGGGTGGATTCCAAATGGGAAGAAAGAGAAATAAGGACATATAAGATGCACAATTAATGTTTTCATCCTGCCGAGGAGCTCATTACTTTTACTTTGATAAATATAAATTTTAATATTTGTTTGAGCTCCTTTGCCAGAAGACTGCATAAGTTATAGGAACTTTCTCTTATTGCATAAGTTATAGGGATTTTTGTTATTTACAAAAAATAAATAAAGTAATAGATCTTCATAACTGTATATGAGTAGAATAGCTGATGTGTTGGCCAGTATCTATTTCCCCCCCTTTCTTTTTCACACATTCCGTCGTTCATTTTCACTGTCCTTCTCTCTAATAGCTATTTATTTTACAGGGCTTTTAATGTAAATTTGACAAGATGTGTCGAATTCACATTAAACTGCAGATGATTGTACTGTGGGATATACATAAGAAAAGGAAATCTAGAATAGGTTAGGAATCTAGAGGAGTGGGTGGTGAGTGGGGACAAGAAAGCTGGAGAGGGGTGCATGAATGTGTGACTGACTACAGGCTCTCCTTTCCTTAGTCGCTGGAGCCTCTCAATCTGTTAAGGACAGGAAGTTCTCTTTGTCTCCTACCACTCTGATGAAGTCACTCCAACCTCTGTTCTTCCTCACTCAGTCCATTTCCAGCACACAACCCCGAGGTGTCTTTCTGTTTCCCAGATGAGTTTCAATTCACGGGTACATTATGTGATCACAGCACATGAATCCTTTATCCTTTATTGTGTTAACCTTTCTATCTGATGGCTTTAGAGTGTCCTCTTTATCTTCAATGTGTGGAAACTACTTTACGGTGTGTTTAGGGGTGAGGCTTTATTTGTTGCTCATTTGTTTATTGTTGCTCATTTGTTAAATTGTTTGATTTTGCTTGACATTTTGTGAGCTTTTCAATTAGAATCATATATTTCTGCAGTTCTTAGAAATTCTTGTCCATTATTTCTTCAACTATTGTCTTTTCTTTACTTTGTCATTTATCCCATCTGACATTTTATTTAAGGACACTTTTGAACTTACACATTTATCCTCCATGCTTTTTAACTTCTCTTTGATAATTTCTAGAGTCAGTTCTCATGATTTATTTTAGGTGTGTTATCCAGGAACACTGAATTAATGATGAATGAATTATTTCCCCATGGGGTACAATCAACCTACTTAGATTATTATCTTAAATTATAAAAAAAATACTGGTAGATTCTATTTTCTTTATTTGACAAAAGAGAAGACCAGATCCAGAAGTGTTTATGGACTTGTCTAGGGCTGCCCCACTTACAGGTGATGGAGGTAGGAATCAACTCCAACTCACTCCATCCACAGAGCTTCTTACACTACAGTATTACACTGCCTGTTTCTCCATGCTCTAGTCCTTTCTGTAGGAGAGGTGAAATAAGATGTCACAGCATCCGCTTGTTTCACTCTAGCTGGGAACAAGGCATATCTGGCAACTCAAAATTTCCCCCACTCTGTTCTTGGTTGTATACGACAGCAAAAGTGCTGTACTGATTTTAGGGTTATGAGTAAAAAATGAGTACATGAATCCCCAGTTATGGAATTTATAAACAATGAGAAATGATTGAATCTTTTGTATTGCCCTCAATGAGAATTTCTTAGTCTTCCAAATCACTTCTTTGTTCTTTATCTAGGTTTAGTTTGTTATCTAACTTAAATATGAAGAGTTCCTTTTATTCTTAATTTGAATCAAATTGGTATTTCTAGGATATCTAAGTCCTTTCCCACAATGGTCTGTTTTTGTTTCATAATTATTTACTTTTATGGCATGAGTATATTTATCTCTTTGAAAATAGTAACTATGCCAATTCCAATTTATTGTATTTCTATGTTATCTGTAAATTCATTGCTTCACAAATTTGTTGCTTCCTTCCTGGCTTTTCCCGGGTGACTGATGATTCTTAGTCATGAATTAAACATGTGTCCTTGGTTACAGCCACAGGCTGACACCTGGGATTTTGTACAGTCACCTTCTTAGTGATGTCGTTGGTTCAGGTTTAGCACTAGTGGAAGCCTTTGTTTATAGATTTGCCTCTGTCTTAAGGACCTTTTACCCATATTCTCCTCAGTATAGCCATGTGTTAATTTTTATTTTTCAAACTTTTGCAAGATGAGGGTTTTTTTTGCTGTTGTTTGTTTATTTTTTTGTGGTACTGGGGATTGAACCCAGGGACAGTCTACTTCTGAGCTACCCCCTCCCCAGTCCTATTTTTTATTCTTTATTTGGAAACAGGGTCTCACTAAGTTGTGGAGAGCCTCATTAAGTAATTTAACCTGGCTGTGAACCCAGATCCTTGGATCTCAGCCTCTCAAGTACTGGGATTACAAATGTGTACTACCATGCCCAGCTATAAGAAGAGCTTTAAACTGATCCACCAACTTTGAATAGGAGTCACACATCTTAATGTGAATTTTCATCTTCTATCTTAAAACTAAAAGGCCCATGCTATTGTCAGAACTTCATACAAGATGTATCTATGCAAATAAAGCTCACTGAAAGAAGGTAGACCACAATGAGAAGTGCATTATATCCAAGCAGCATCCCAGAATGGAAGAGGTAGAGGGAACCAGTGCTGCTCTGAACTCTATTTTTCCCTTCTCCTCTCTCTCTCTACTCATTTTTTTTTTTAACCAAACCCTATTTAAGCCAGAGAATTGGTAAGCCCAGAAGATATAATCCATTGAGAATTTTAGATCAAGGTCCAGCAAAAGAGATACATGGAGAGCACTAGCATATCAATTTTGTTGTTTTGTTTTTAATTGTGAACATCCTGCTTGCATGAAATTTCTTTACGAACTTAAAGTTGAGGGGCAACTTTTTTATGTGAGCCAAAACTAATATGTCTATTAGGATAATACAACCCTCTAATTATGCTTTTATCTAGTTTAAAAAGTTTGTTAACTTATAATCAACATCTTTAACACATATTCTTATATTTAATATACATATATTTTAATACATTTTTAATAAAGTAGACATATAAGCATACAATTCTTTTATCTGTCTTAGTGTCTTCACTAAGAAGTTTTATCTGTATTAAAGTTTACCTGTGACCTGAAAATCAAGAAACTGAGGCTTCAGAATAGTTTAATTTTCTTCTATTAGGCTTTCTTAGTACATCACATTTCTTTTATTTTTTTAAAGACAAGAAAGTAAAGCAGTTAAGGCAGACATTTTTTCATGCTCAATAAACAATGTTCTGGTGCACTAATTTGTTCTAATTAGCACAGCCAATGCCAACTAAGTTAATATACCATTAGACAAAAAATAGAAATATCAGGAATAAAATCTACTAATTTGCTGATCAATGACACCACAAACAGATATTGACTGAACTGTATTTAACTATGTTTCTTAGTCCATTTTCTGTTGTTATAGTAAAATATCTGAAGCTTAGTAATGTGTGTAAAGAAAAGAGGCTTATTTTGCTTCACTGTTGTGCAGACTGGGAAATCTAAGAGCATGGTGCTGGCAAGGGCTTCATGCTGCTTCCACTCAGTGGAAGGGCAAGTGAGCACATGCAACAGAGAAAAGGGGACCAGACTCCTGAAACAGCCAACCAGTTCCCATGTTCCTATGAGAAAAACATTCATCCATTCCTAAAGGCTCTGCCCCATGTCACAAACACCTCCCACACAACCCCACCTCCAATCACTGCCACACAAACCAACACATAAATCCTGCATGCCACAGCACTACACAATTCTTTTTTACCTCCAATTCTAAGCTTGTTGACAGTATATTATTCAGTGCACTCTTGTTGAGCCACCACAAATATGACAACATTGTGTAAAACTTATATTTGTCGATGGATTTTCACCCAACCAAATTTGCTTCCCAAGACTTTCCATTTTTGCAAAGATAAAGCAGAGAAATGATTTCTTCAAGTTAATTAATTACAGTTTCTTGAGTATTAGGAGACATGCTCACCGTGTGCCAGACCCTGTGGTAGGGACTTGGAGTGTGAAAATGGAAAACTGTGGATCTTGCTTCCTGAGAGTCCTCATGTGATAGAAGGAAAAGTCATGTAAACTATTACGTGCAGGAAAGCAAATGAAGCAATTTCTATAGGCGAAATAGATGGTGTAAGAATAAGTCAGAGAGAATGTGATTCACCACAGGTCTGAGAAGATTAGAAGTCTCATAGAGAAGTTATCTCCTGAATTGTGTTTTATTGCCAGCACACCAGTCTCCTTCAGTATATGTGTTTATTTAAATTGATGGTGGACTGGAGAGAAAAAGGACAAGATATTAGTGTTCTTTGGCTGAGCATTTTTATCAAGAATATGAATAAATTATGGACTGTCATTTATACTTTGATCTCTAAATTTTAAAGTGCCATATAAAATAGTTCTTAAGTCTAATTTCAAATATTACAATCAAGTGTATAACAGCTTTTATTGTCCTATCAACATTATTAAGGATATGTTACATGCAAGTGGCCTGTTCTATGCGACAGTAGAAGATACATAGATGAACAGTGAATCCTTCTGTAAGGCACTGATAGTCTAAGAAAAGGGCAAAATACATGCAGGCAGAAGATACATAAAATAATAAATAGTATAACAGTAACAAGAAATAACATAAGAGATAATTATAATAAAGATAGAAAATTAAATGCTTGTGCTATCTATATGGTATTACTTATATTTTTGCAAAGTGTTCAATTGCTTTTGAAACAGTTTTCCCGCTATTACTTTTATCTAATGTTCACAATACTCTCTGAGGTTGATAGTGATATTCTTACATTACAGTTGAAGAAAAATAAGCCCAGAAAGATAATACATGTATAGGAAGTAAATGAAAGAAAAATTTATGATGGGCAAGGGTAGTTAGAGAAAAAGAAAATAGGACATAAAACAGAGTGAGGACAGGCAAAAGATGGCAGAATAGAGGAAGACAACGCATTTTGGTTGCTCCAAGACTTGAAACTCAATCAGCAGAAAGACAGCTTGGCTAGAGAAGAAAAGCAATCAGAACTCAACAGAAGAAAGACAGTCAAAATGAGGTAGAATTGGATACAGCACAGAGAGCAGACTATAAAGAGGTCACTGATTGCAGCTGGTGAGTGGAGAGGGGAGATGGTGCCATTTTGGCAAGCCTGTGCTAGGGCTGGTGGCTGCTGGGAATGGTGGATCTCAGAGACCAACTCCATCTAAAAAGAAGAAGGATCTTGTTGAGTCAGGGATTATAGAAAACCATCACTGAAAGCAACTGAATTCTTCTCTCCATGCTTGAATGCCTCAAAACTGTGACTCCTCAGACCACCCAGCCAGAACACACAGAGAACTCCTTAGCTGCAGGTGAACTAGAACCAAGAAATGATAGGACCTTCCTCAGGGAACCTAGTAGCTCCTCCTCAAGACCACCACCATAAATCTATAGACCAACCAATTAAACTACCCAGCGAATTCCTGTGGCTGGAGCTGAACTCTTCCCTTTTTGCAGGGACCTGAGCAGTGCTCATCAAGACCATGAGTTTACAAAACAACTCAGTGGAAGCCTATGTGGTTACAGGGACTTGCATGGCAACAAACAGATCCACAGGGTCTACGAATTAGGAAATCATCTGTGCTGAGGTGGGGGCAGGAACTATAGTTGGACACTGCAGTAAAGTGAACCAGCAGACAGTCCCTAGGGTTACTCCACAGGTGGAACCTAGGGTCGGAAGTTTATGATGTTCTTGTAGTGTCTTCAACAGTCACCACAGGTGTACCAGCAATGATGTCTGTGGGATGAAATAACTCAGCCAACTATGCTATAGGCTCAGAGGACTTTAAATCACACCTGGCTGTGTTTGGGTGCCAAAAGCACCAAGGGTGGAGAAAAACAAAGTCTCACATGATCACTGCTGCCCAGAGCAGCAGTAGTGCCCCTGGGGCTAAATAACTGAGCCACCCAAGCCCCAGGCTCAGAATGGTACAATCTCTCCCTGCCAGAGCCTTGGCCTGGAAAGTAGAGAGGACAGAGGCCAGCAGGGGTTCATGTGATTACAGATACAAGCTGGGAACCCAACACTCTCTCTGCCACATCAGAGTTTATGCCTAGAATGCCTGCATGCTAGTGGCTGACAGCTCTCCATGTTATCACAACCAGCAGATCAGCAGTGGTGTCCCTGGGCTATCAAAGCTCAAATAGTTGGGTCACAAGCTTGGAACATAGTAATCTCTCACCATGCTGAGTTTAGGACTAGTGGCCACAGAGGAAAAAGATCTCTATGATGAAAATTAAAAACATTAAAGAAAGAAGTTGAGCAAGATCTTAGAAGATGGAAAGGTCTCCTTTGCTCTTGAATAGGCAGAATAAATATTATTAAAATGGCCATTCTACTGAAAGAGTCAATACAATCCCTATCAAAACACCAATGTCATTCCTTACAGACCTAGAAAAATCAGTCCTAAATTTTATATGGAGAAATAAAAGACCCAGAATAGCTAAAGCATATCTCAGCAATAAGAACCATGCAGAAGACATCAAAATTCCTGACTTCAAATTATAATACAGAGATATAGTAATAAAAACAGCATGGTATTGGCCCCCAAACAAATACCAGTGGAACAGAAAAAATCCATATACCTATAGCCAATTGATTTCGACAAAGGTGCCAAATGCGTATGTTGGAGAAAAGACAACCTTTTCAACAAATGGTGTTGGGAAAATTGGTTATCCATTTGCAGAAAAATGGAACTAAATCCTTACTTCTCACCCTGCAGAGGAGTCAACTTGAGATGGATCAAAGACCTGGAAGTTAGACCAGAGTCTGAAATTATTAGAGGAGAACATTGGACCAACACTACAACATATAGGCACTGGTAGACACTTCCTCAATAAGATCTGCAAAGCTCAGGAAATTAAAGCAATAATTAATAAATGGGCTGGCATTTAACTAAAAATTTTTTGTTAGGTAAAGGAAACCATCAAGAGTCTAAAGAGAGAGCCTACAGAATGGGAGAAGATCTTTGTCTGCTATTCCTCTGATAGAGGACGAATATCTAGAAAACATAAAATATTTAACACTAAAAACTCAATCAAGAAATGAGCAATTGAACTAAATAAGAAATGCAAACAGCCAATAAATACATGAAAAAAATATTCAGCATCATTATTAATCAGGAAGAAGCAAATCAAAACTATACTGAGATTCCATCTAACCCCAATTAGAATGTCAATCATCAAGAAGTCAAACAACAATAAATGCTGCCAAGGATGTGGGGAAATATGAATTCTTCTATACTGTTGGTGGGATCACAAATTAGTACAACCACTGTGGAGATCAATTGGAGATTCCTCAGAAAATTGGGAATGGATTCACTATATGATCAAACTATACCACTCCTGGGTATCTTTCCAAAGGGATGGGCATCAGAATATTTTAGTAATATATGTATATCCATGTTTAATACCAGAATAATTTACAGTAGCCAAATTATGGAAACAACATAGGTATCCATCAACAGATAAATGGATTGCAAAATTATGGGTTATACACACAATGGAATTCTACTCAGCAGCAAAGAAGAACAAAATTATGTAATTTTCAGGAAAATGTATGTACCTGGAGAACATTATATTAATGAGATTAGCCAGTCACAGAAAGTGAAGGGTCATATGTTTTCTTTCATATGTGGAAGCTAGGAAGTAATCCAGATACTAGAAGGACTTTAGATAACGGAGAAGAACCCCAGTGGAGCCTGAGAGGTGGTCTAGGGACGGAAGTGGGGGAGGGAGAATTAATGAGGGAAACAGTTCCGTTGGCTTTATATACCTATGTGAGAATATCAGTGTCCATCGCAGTATGGGGAAGCGGGGAGGGAATATGGGGAGGGAGCCAGAGGAAAGCCTACTAAGTGCTATGTTTGTGTATCAGTATCAATTATATTATAATGCAAGACTATAATGCACCAATAAAAGTATATAAAATATGGATTGAACTTAAGGTCATTGGGAAGAGGCCAGAAAAGCATATCGTATGGGGTGAATGGAATAGAGGAGACTAGAGATATGAATATGTAGAGCACAGTAGTGAGCAGACCAGCTTGGGTAGCAGAGGCATGTGGGAAAAAAGTAGTTAGCTATCGATATATAAAATCTATAATCTTGGAAATCACAAAACCCTCATATCCCACAATAAAAATGATTTAATGAATGATTTTTGGTTACCTGATAGAATTCTAGGAAACATTAAACATATAATGTAGGGGCTAGGGATATAGTTCTGTAGTAGAGCATGTGCCTAGCATTAGTGAGGCACTAAGTTTGATTCTCAGCACAGAAAAAGTAAAAAAAAAAATTAAAAAGTAATCATACAATTTTAATGTCATAATAATGAATAATAACAATGAAATAATTTGCTATATTCCACCCATTTTTCTTCAAATCGGTAGTATAGCTACTGGGGACAGAACAGATCAGATACTAGTTCAGTGCATACATCTTATCCTAAAGGATGCTCCAGCTGCTGCTTTAGATGTTTTCACAGTTTTTCCAGTGTTCTATTAGACCAGCTGCTACCAAGATGATGCACTGTGTGGTAGAACCAGTGAACCCCATGGTCCAGTGTTGTACCTTCTTTCTTACAATGTGTCATTTGATCTAAGGTTATATTGTGAGAACCCCATCCCAATAAACCAGGTATTCTGTAAGCCATTGTGTGTATTCTGTCAAGAAAGATTGTGGACAGGAAAGAGAAGCTTGCTAGAGAAAATTGCTACCCCCCTCCAGGGCGAACGTATTTCAGTGTGATCAACCTGCTGTGAAGTGAATAGCTAGGATCCATTATGGATGTCGTTATATGAAAGACACAAAATTGGCTTCTGTTGTTGGCATACTGGGTATTCCACAGTTGCAGTGGGTAGATCAGCAGCTTCAGAGGAATATTGGTAGGATTGTTTCCTGCTGACCTGTGGTTGCCTCATGGGAACTCCTGCAGAAACTTAGGTATTCTGTAAGCATTAGGGAGACAGAATGGATTCCTGCAGGCATCCCACACAGCTGTGGCACAAAAGCTCCATGGCATGAAAATAAGGCTTTCAGAGGAGAGAATGCAGGCAGTGTGTTTCCAGGTTACATCTGTATGTAGCTGGTTAATGCAGCAATGGACAGAGTAAAAGAGACAGACAAGATGTGAGGCAGGGCACACCAATCATCTGATACTACAATGCTCTTCAAGAAACAAGTCTTTGGAAAAGTTCTTTTTCTTTCAGTAAAACCAAATAGAGCATGGGTGTAGAAGAAGACATCAAATCCCAAAGCTAGGAATTAGTCATATTATAATTAGACAGGACCAAGAAAAGAAAAACCTCTAAATTTAAGTGATAAATCTTTAATGCCCTTGAAAAAAAATGAGTATTTTAGGGTCTTTGATATGATTACTAAATTGTTTTAAAAAATTACTCATGTAAAATAGATTGCATAACTGTGTCAATGTCACTATTCTTTGGTTAATACTGGGAATGAAAATTCTAGTTTTAGAATTTAGCAGCTGAAAAATAAGCATTATATTTTAAATGTGCAATTATTTAATTGCTACTATGGTTGTATTTTAAAACTATATGTGTAGTTAGCTGGATGTGGTGATGTACATCTGTAATTCCAGCACTTGGGAGGTTGAGATAGGAGGACTGTATGTTTGAGGACAACCTCAGCAACTTTGCAAGGTCCTCAGCAACTTAGTGAGACCTTGTTTCAAATTAAAAAAAAAAAAATTAGATAGGACTGGGGTTAAGGCTCAGACCTAGAATGTCCCTGGGTTCAATTCCCAGTACACACACCCACACACCCACATGCACACACACACACACACACACACACACACACACACACCCAAGTGTACTTAATCTTTTCTAGCAAGCAGTTCAAAATATTTGCCCATTTTAAAATTCAGCCTTTTATACCTAAGTCCTGTTTATATATTAAGAAGATTACCTGTTGTTTATCATATAATTACAAATAATTTCCCACTGTTTGACTTACATTAATCCTCTTTTCCTCTTTTTTTATTTGAGTAGTTTCTTTCAACTGTAGCTTTTTTCTCCCCAGGTTTGTTTATGAAAACTGAAAAAAAAAAAAGTGTGCAATCACAGTTGTCACTTAATTTATATTGACTTGTCTCTACTTATCTGTTATAATCTCCATTTGTACAAAATAACATTATTTTCTCATTTTGTGTTTAATGATAGATATGGAGAGGAGCTTAAAATTTGCCTTGTTGGAGCAAATGGCCGATAATGTTACATTTTAAAAAAAATTAACTATTTCCTTTACATGACTCAAAAAATGATATTTATCTCTTACCTCATGGAAGATTTAAGATCTTAGATACTTGCTTTTCAAACTGTAGTTTGCAGACAGCAACATCAACTCACATTGCATGCATCTCAAACTCCATCTTGCCTTGACTTAAATCAGGATCTATGTTGTAACAAAGTCCCCTCATAATTTATCTGTCCATACTTCTTGAGAAGCACAGTTTTAGATCCTGTAGGCCATTTCTAGGGAGACATAAAATTAACCAATTAATGTATAAATTTCCTGGATTATAAGATTCATAAACATTGAAATTTTAAAATGTCACAGTGGAAATCTATATTCTTTGCTGAGTTTCTCTATACCATCCTCAAAATTCCCATCTTAAAAAATTAAACACTTCAATTGGCTTCTGAGTTCTAGACAACTTCCATTCTCGATTATCACCATTAAACTGAGGTTCCCAACACCATGGAGAATAGTTAATCTACAGTTATAGGGATAATTATGCATCTCATCTTCTTGCTTTCAGGGATACTGAAAGTTCTGATTCTTTGTTTTTAAAGAATAAAATTAATGAAAAGGAAAGAAGAAAATATTTAATTTAGGTAAATACATTCTAAATAGTTTATACTTATGCTTATATTCATTAATTCACTAATACCTGTATTTAATATATACTTATGTGGAGAACACTGTGATAGTTACTTTTGGGAATTAGAAATAGAAAAACCAAAAGAAGCAGAATATTATTGTTATCATACAAGCATTGTTTAAATGGTTGCAACATGCTGGACATCTCCCTAAGCTCTTCCCTGCAATCCTTAGAAGTTATTAACCGAGTGGTACAGAAGTAGAATCTGAGGCTTAGGAAACAGGAAAACTTTTCCAATGCCAACAGTTGGTAAATGTTGAGATTCCAGCCACATTTGTCTACATCTCTAATTCTCCATCACACAGTTGACTACCTACCTGATCTAATTCCATCCATCTATGGCAGTTTGAAAAATGGATGATATCACTTATTTGCAGCTCACATTTCTTGTCTTTAAAGTTTAAGATATGGGACATGAGCATTTTTCCTCATTGGTAATGGTAAAAGTAAATAAACATTTTAAAATATATTGGCATAAGTAAGTAAGTAATAAGAGTAGACAAATAAAAATAAGCATATAGGGCTTATTTCTAGTTTGTTTACAAAGCCTGAAAAATATAACATTCAAAAACATTAATGTAAAGACATAAAGCTGTATACTTTCATCGTGGAGCAGGTGGAGAGAGACACATTTTTAAAAGATAGATTGAATGGGGCTGGACAGAAGATGCTTTCCTTTCTGTTTATTCTCTCCCCCAAGCAAAACTGTGGCAAAAACAAAACAAAAAACTGATTCCCCTACCATGAAAGAATAGAATCCATCATATGGTACTGAGAATAAGAGTTACTATTTCAAAACAATGGAATGATTTATTAAGGGAGGTAGGTACATTGCTGTATGTTCGTGTATGTGCATACATAAGAAGTTGAAGTATTTAGTATTTTTCTTTTGTGTGTGTGTGTGTGTGTGTGTGTGTGTGTGTGTGTGTGTGTGTGTGTGTGGTACTGGGAATTGAACTCAGAGGGATTCTACCTCCGAGCTATACATCCGGACCAATTTTATTTCTTATTTGGTAACAGGGTCTCACTCGGTTGCTGAGGGCCTCTCCACATTGCCAGGGCTATCCTTGAATTTGTGATCCTCCTGTCTCAGCCTCCCAAGTACTAGGATTATAAGCGTGCACCACCAGGTCGGGCTATTTTTCTTGTTTTTATTTTCAAAATATGTAGTAGGAAAACTATAACTATAGAGGACATTTAAGTAAATTTGGTTAAACATGTAGATGGCATGATCCCAGTCTTGTGGAGGAATTGCCTCTCTGATTTACTACCATTCTGTGAAATCCAAACTCTATTCTAAACAAGATAAGTGATAAAATCAGGGAGTGATTGCAATACCTATAACTTACTAGTTCTATGTAGATTTCTAAAAGCATGAGACATTTCTTTTTAAGTTTCAGTAGTGGGAAGGATGGGAAAGCATCCCAGCCATTGACTTCATGCTAGAAAAACTCTAACTGACTCATTCTCTTTAATTGCTTAATCTAAATGATTTCCCCACAGTAGTTGCATAAATATGGTGCTGAGTCTTTTTCCTAAAGATTAAAGCAAATTTAATTGACCCATCCTACTTTCTCAAATTAGAATAAAGGGAATGTAAGTCACATCACAAAATAATAACATTCAAAAACATTAATGTAAAATATGCATTCTCAATAGGAGTTATATCTCCCTAAGGGAGCAAAAATTGATTCTTGGGGGAGGAAAAAAAGCCTTACTATTTTTATGTATAAATCACAGATATGCATACAGTATGTTGGCAAATATATCATACTTCTGTGGCATTAAAATTTCATGGGAAGTGATTAGGAAAATAATGTCAAGAAAGGTAATGATGAGGAGCAATGGTTGAGGAACAGGGCTTTCAACCTGCCTCCAACATCCTGGCCAAGTCCACTCCATTACTGGCAGTAGGTAAAGAACACCTATTGCTCTCCTCTTCCAGCATCAACCCCTCTGAAAGACAATGATAAAAAGCATTGCCTGCAGCTGTCTCTACTGAGGTTCTGGATACCAAATTATTGCCAGTAAGGACCCCAGCTAGCTTCCCTTTCCTACGTTCAGTGTGCTTTTCAGATCTGTGCTAAGATAGTTATGTGTGTCCCAAAATTAAGGTTTTACATAGGAGTATGTGCTGGACAAAATCATAAGGTAAGACTTTGGTTTCTGGTTCTTGAGGGATGGGAAAATATCTTATTTTTTTATGAAGTAATTTCAGGTAGACTATTCTATTCTTTACTATTACTTCTTTATCTAGCTGATAGTTTAAAAGAATGAAAAAATTTAAAGAATGAAACATCACATCATTTCCTATTACCCTTCTTCCAATTGGTCTTCTCTTGTTTCTCCTTTATTTCTCTGGAATCCTTTTTCTTTTGATAATTTCTTTTAGTTTACTCTTATAAACAGGAATCTAAAATGAATATTTTATTCTAATCAATGGAAAGTTGAGACCTAAATGCTGGGTGACTCCATTATTCTATTTTCAATTTTGATAAAAGAAAAGATGGAGTAATCTTTGTTCTTCATCAATGTGTTGATTAGAAAAGTAGAGAAGGAGGGAACCCTTGCTATGTGTGAGACCCGTGCCACTTGTGGGCCTGGTTGCCTGGTTTGTGTGTGTGTGTATGTGTGTGTGTGTGTGTGTGTGTGTGTGTGTGTGTGCGTGTGTGTGCGCGCTCTTTGGAGTTAAACCCAGGGGCATTCTGCCTCCTGTCTACACCCACAGCCCTATTTTATTTTTTATTTGGAAACAGGGTCTCATTAAGTTGGAAAAGGTCTCACTAAATTGCTGAGGCTGGTCACAAATTTGCAGTCCTTCAGTCTCAGCCTCCCAAGTACTGGGATTACAAAAATGTGCCACCATGCCTGGCTTAACATGGATCCATTATTAACAGCAAAAAGAAAATTCTATGTCAAATTTAGTAAAACAATGCTTATTTTAGTGCAAAATCATATGAAGATAAAGTTAAGTCTATCCTCCATCCCATCCATTTCTGTTTTTAAAGGCAGCATGGCTGAATGGTAGAATTTGTTGTGGGAACTTTAACAATATATTCTGACATAATAGATCTAAGGATGTGTCCAGGTATTTGGTAAGATTTTATTGTTTTATTTATTTAAAGTTGGATCGTTTAAAAAATTTTATTTATAGTCATTTTTATCAAAATTTTTTGAATCTAAGATACTCTGCATGCAATTTTCACACTTTAATGTCTCAGAAGTCATGATATGTTTTATAATCAGTGGCCTTCTAGATGAAATGAACGAGCATACTTTTTGTCATCACTTTGAGTGACTATTTCCCCCTAAATTTACTGAAGTTTAATTTACAATGTTTGCATTTACAGTCAGTAGTGAAATTTAGTCCATAGGCTTTTCTGTTCTTACTGCTTTTGTTTTTAAATCATGATATTGTACTAAGTTAAATTGGGGGTCTTTCCATCTTTTAAATGATCTGCCTTTTTAAAATTATATTTTGTTCTTACTGCTTTTATTTTTAATCATGATATTGTGTTAAGTTAAATTGGGGGCCTTCCCATACTTTAAATGATCTGCCTTTTTAAAATGATAGTTTGATTACATTTGTGTTAGAAGTTATGCAGTACCAGTTGATTCAGTTTTTCTTAGTGGTAGCTCTTGAATCACTTTTTTAAAATTCCCTCTGTGGATTTCAATTCTTCCAAATTTTTAATGATTTTTTAATATTTATATTTAGTTTTTATGTTCTTTGGTGAATAGGTTAATGGAAGTTATCTTAAACAATAATTTTCATATTATATACTGCAACTTAATCTTGTGTGCTATTTTAGCCTGACAGTCTGCCTTGGCATCAGACACTAACATTGCTATTCCTACTTTCATTTTGTTTGAGTTTGTAGAGGATATTTTGGTCCATTCCAATATTTTCAGCCTTTGTATATTACTCACTCATAATGTATTTATCGAAAATAACAATCTATACATTTTAGGGGGATAAACAAGCTCTTTCCTATTTTAGCATAAAATTTATAGTTGGTTTCATTACTATATCTTACCTATATCTTTTTTTGAGATTTTTCCCCTTTCTTCCTCTTTTTCCCTTCCTCCACCTTCTTTCTTTCCTTCCCTCCTAACTTCCTTCCTTCCTTCTTTCCTTCCTTCCTTCCTTCCTTCCTTCCTTCCTTCCTTCCTTCCTTCCTCCTTCCTTTTTTCTTTCTTTTTCTCATTTCTTTCTACTAGTCATACAATACCCTGCTTTTTTAAGTTAAAGTTATTCTGAATTTCATTTTCTTAAAATTTATTTTCTTTTTCATGATGTTTAGACTTATATGTGTATTTTCTACTATTTTCTTTGAAAGCATGATATCAACTTCTAAACACATCAGATATCTTCTCTATTCCTTGCTGTTTCCCCTGACCTCATGATTAGAATGTTAGAATTTACCTCTCCAAAACTTGTTTTCTGAAAATACTTCCTTATCAGCAAAATGCAAACTATAGTTTGCCTAATGACTTCTCAGGAATTTATAAAGGAGGAAATAGATCAACTCTTGTTATTGTGCTAAAGAGAGCTATAATAATCATATAACAAACTGGGTGTGGTGGCACATGCCTATAATCCTTAGAATTTAGGAGGCTGAGACAGGAGGATCACATATTCTTGGCAAGCTTCAGCAACTTAGCAAGGCCCTCAGCAACTTAGTGAGATCTTGTTTTAAAATTAATAAATAAATAAATAAATAAATAAAGTAGGGCTGAGGTTGTAGCTCACAGGCAGAATGCCCCTGTGTTCAATCCCCAGTACCCCACACAGAAAGAAACCTGACATAATAGCATACATGTAGCTTTGTATGCATTACTGCATGTTATGTTTTTGCAATCATGTATTCAAAACTGTGACACGTGAAACTATATATTTGAAAGCCATAATATGTGAAATATTTGATATTTATTTGATTTCACTGGACTTCTCATAGGATACAATGTAAAGTTTCCTGTATAAAGGAAGCTTTATAATTATAAAAAAATATAATTCCCATAAAATCAGTATAGTGTAATATTCACATATATTTTGGTTAAAGAAGAGCTTATCAGTCCATTATACCCACATGGGTTTAGCAAGTAATTCAGTGCTATTAAGTAAGGTACTGTTCATAATTTTATTTTTCAGAAAAAATTATTTTAGATAAGCCACTTACCTTTATTTAACCATTAGTTTCTATACCAAAGATAGGGAGCTGAAGTCCACTAAGGCAACAGAACATCAGAGGGTTATATTTCATGAACACAGAAATTCCTGAGTAAGACTTTTTTTTCTGCAAAAATTATTCTAAACAATTAAACTTCTAATTTATCATTTTTGAGAGAACAAAATATATAGTATATGGTTTGTGATGAGCATGACAATCTTCTGTAGTATAATGGTACATACTTATTAGTAAGTATTAAGTAATCACTTACTCTATGTTAATGGTATAGATGAAAATAAATACAGTCGAATTCCCTAACCAGGTTCCTACCCTGAGGAGTTTATTATATATATATGTACATACATACATATGTATATATATTAATATATACATATATACATATATAATATAAGTATATTATGTAATATGTAAACATATTACCAAATTATGTAATTACATAATTATTATTATTATGTAATTATGTAATATGTAAACATATTACCAAATAAGTATATAATATATAATATAATATGTGAAAATAAAAATTTAAGAATTAGAGAATACCAGTGACATGGAAAAAGGGCAGATCTGGAAAAGATACCACTTGGGTGACTCAAATGTTGAAGGGGTTCATCAGATTAAGATCTCAGGTTAGGAGCAAAGTAATGCTCAAGCATTTTTTCTTTTAGAAAGAGTATATAAACTTTTACATTTCTATCAATGGAGAAATAACAATGACAGAAATGCATGTGAGACTCCATCCAGTCAATTAAAGAGACTGATAAGAAAAATTGGAAGGGGGGATTATTGGATGCTTTTATGGAAATCATGAGGGCACACATGAGAAAAAGTGTTTGATAAAATAAGACAACTGTCTAAGCACAGGTAGCCTCAGAACTTGGACTCCATGAGTACTGTTGAAGAAGGAATGGTGAGGACAGTGCCCATTCTGCAGATGTTCACTAATCCAAGGAACAGTTTCCTCAAAAAATGAAAGATTGAGTCAAGGGCACCCAATTTATTAGCCTTGGCATACAGAAATGATCTTTATCACCCAATAAATAGAGATAAGCAGTTCTTATCTCTCATAGCCAAAAGGTTAAATTAAGGATGGTTTTTAAATAGTTTTTAATACAATAAAATATTTGTGTGTGTGTATGCGGTCATAGGGATTGAACTCAGAAAGGTGTTCTACCTCCGAGCCACACCCCCAATCCTATTTTTTTAATTTTGAAACAGGGCCTCACTAAGTTGCTGAAACTGGCCTTGAATCCATGATCCTCGAATCTCAGCCTCCCAAGTACTGGGATTGCAGGCATGTGCCACTATGCTTGGCTATTTCTTGTATTCGTGCATTAGAATGTGAATATATTGATCTGGAGCAGACAAAGAAAATGGAACAAGGAACAAAAAGGATGTAGTTGTTCAGGGTGGCCCTTGCATGCTAGGTCTTGGTCACTCAGGAACCAACTCTCCCAATGGCTCCCGCAGAACATAGTATTCCCATGTGATAAAACTGTCTGGACTCTTATTTCAGGGCTGACATTACATATGTTCTTTCAGGCTTAATCACTCATTCAAGCCACTCTATTACTCAATAAGTTTGCACAAACTTATCTCTGCTTTATGTGCTTGTTTGATCTTGGCTTAAATACCTTCAAGATTAATTTAGATTGTCATCATTTCACTTGAATTTGTTTCTCAATGAGTAATTCTTTGAACAAATATTTATGAGCTATTTACTCAGCATTACTGTAAACAGCAAATTTGTTCTTCCCTTAACAAAACACTTATGAAGTTTATCTTAGGGGAGGACCATAAACATGCAGATATACTACCACAAATGAGTAATCATAATTGTTTTTAACATTATAGAAATTATTGATAGATTAAAAAATGAGTATTTTTTATTGAAAAAGATCAGCATGCTGTTCTTTTTCTGGAATACACTGATTTCTATAAAATAACTCTCAATATGAGACCAATTGGTCTTGGGACCACATTACAAAAATGCTTAACTATTGGGGTATTCAAAGATTATTTGTTTACTTATGTATTTATTTATTTATGTAGTATTTCTTTTTATTTTGTTTTTTACAGAACTGGGGATTGAACCCAGTGGCATTCTATATCCAAGCCACATCCCCTGCCCTATTTTTTAATTATTCATTTTGAAACAAGGTCGCACTAAGTTGGGGGAGGGCCTCACTAAGTAGCTGAGACTGGCCTCCAATCTGCAATCCTCCTGTCTCATCCACCCAAATACTGGGATTACAAGCGTGCACCACCACACCCAGCCAAAGATATTTTTTATATAGAACTCTTGTTTATAAAGCTGAGGATTGAAGCTTGGGTCCAAAGTCTAATATATTATCTTTCAAAACGTATGTGCATTTACTTTAGCTTTTCCAAGTAATGAAATATGATTCCATAATATCAAATAATATTCCTTAGCTTTTGAAAGTACTAATTTCTTGCTTGAACTCCATATTTATTCTGGTCTTCAGAATTTCATAGTTATAGAACACAACTTTATTCTTTGGTTTTCAGTAATTCTGACATCAAAATAGAAACACATTTTCTTAATTCGAAGAACAACAAAAATAAGCAAAACCAAGAAACAGGTTAAATGTGTTTCTCTGAATTGAACTGTTACAAATTTTGAAGAATAGATGGTTACTGGGATGTGGATCTAAATGTGCTGCTTTATTCCTGATGCTTTGCTATTATTGAGAATGGACAAAAGATGCTGTTTGAGTTTTTTTATGGATATCATTTTTGAGAAATGTGTGTTTGGTGTATTTTTTGGAAATAGGCATTGATTTTGTTTACTCACCTTTTTGGCCAGATAATAATATTAGATTAGAGTGACGTGGTGAAATGTTCTGCTATAAAGATTTTATTAAAAAGGAAATACAGATAATTCAGTAGTAAATTGATTAATTTTTCTCTGATTTACATAATCTAATCTAAAAAGAGAGTACTTCAAAACAGAATATTGTCTAGAGAAATGCCAAACAGAACTGTATTTGCCAAACATCAGTAGTAATTATTACATTGAAGGAGTGACTAGCACTGTAAATTTTGTGTGTTCCTTTCATTTGTTTCTTTGATATGTTCCCATTGTTTGTATAAACATGCAAAGTAGAATGTAAGCCAGGTCATAAAATTATAGAAATCACATCTGGAACCTTTTAATTTTAATAATGACAATCTTGGACAAATTAGCCAATGTTAGGTCTCTCTTTTTATTTATTTTTCTTACAGTGTTGGGGATTTAACCCAGGGCCTCACACAGGTAAAGTAAGGGATCTACCACTGAGCTGTACTCCTATCCCAATGTTACATCTCTTTATCCATCTTTCTCTCAGGTAACTATGAAATTCTAAATTCCATTATACAGAAATATAATTTTATAGACCTTATTATTGTGGCCAATTTGAATTTCTTTCCTACAATACTTCCCTTGACCTTTTAATTTTTATTGTAGGAAGGAAATGATTATAAAACTATTTGAGTGAATACATTGCTCTTGGGTAACTATATTATTGATGTTTTTTAAATAGTGTTTTGTCTTTTAGTGAGGAAACCAACTATGTTTTTCTTTTTTCTGCTTTTCCACTAAAATGCTTGGTCCTTACTCCTACATGCCTATCATTGGCTTGTTGAGGACTTATCATCTAGCCTGGTTAGTGAGATCAAGCCCTGGAACTGTGGAACCTCAGCTGACGCAATGCTCACCTCGGAAACTGCCTGCCAGAAAACACGTTCAAGGTTATTCCATAAATAGTAAATCTTTTTCCTGTGTAGTCTTTAATAGGAGCTCAAAATGGATCTTTAGAAGGCCATGTAGGTTGGACAACAGGAAATTTTAACCAAGTCATTAATAGCTAATGATGTGAACTGCAGGCAACTATCCATGATCAGTCACTGGAATCAGGAGACCAAGGCCAAAGCAAGGCAAGGGAAGGACGGCTTTGAGGGCAGCAGCCTCCCAATTCTTGCCTGGTATGCTTGTGATTCCAATGGTGGACACAACTTATGGCTCATGGGCTTTTCTTTTTGGTTTACTTGTTTAATATATGCTACATAATATATATCTTTATATATTTTTTATACTTTCATTGATGCAGTTGTAATTATATATCGTACTGAGGTATACAGTGACAGGACTATACATGCACACAACACTAGGAGTATTTCCTTCTGGGTCCCACCCCCTTCCTCCCCTTCCCCAGGCATGTCTTTGAGGTTGGCATTGGTAATTTAATGCACACACATAGCATTATTTTGACTGTTGCCTTCTTTATGTCTCTATCCCGGCTTCTCCCTCCTTCTCTCCACTGGAATCTCTGCTCCTCTATCTGAGGTTACCCTTGTTTCCCAATTACTATCTACCTTCCACATATATAGAAGATATACATCTATTTGCTTTTTGTGACTGGCTACTTCCACTTAGCATAATATTTTCAAGTTCTATCCATTTTCCTGCAAATGACATAATTTTGTTCTTGTTATGGCTGAGTAAAATTCCATTATGTATATATACCACAGTTCATATAGTGTCTCTCTCTCCATATATTCATATATATATTTGTGTGTGTGTTGAGGGGTACTAGGAATTGAACCCAAGAGCATTTTACCTCCAAGCTACATCTCCACTGCATTGCTGAGACTGTCCTCAAAACTGTAATCCTCCTTTCTGAGTCTCCTAAATAGTGGGATTACAGGCGTGCACTACCACACCCAGTTAGCTATATTTATTTCCAATAAAAACTTCTGTGTTTATTGTTGTTCTCTTCTTATGTTTGATATTATTTTAAAGGGACATGAAATATTCTAATATATTTCTTTTTCCACTTGAGGCAGGCAAACATTTTTTAAAATGCACCCTATGAAGAATTGCTGTTCTGGTGCAAATCTTGTATCCAGAATATATAGAAAACTCTCAAAACTCAGTAGTAAGAAACCAAACAATTTGATACAAATAGTCAGAGAAGATTTGAAAAGACATTGCACCAATGAAGGTAAATAAGCATCTTAAATGATTCTCAATTTCACTGGTCATGGGAGAAACGCAGGTTAAAATTACAATGATATACCCCTAGGTACCTATTAGAATGTTTACAACTTAGAAAACTGTCCAACCTTGCAGGGCATGGTGGTGCACGCTTGTAATCCCAGCATTTGGGAGGCTGAGACCGGAGGATCCAGGTTCACAGCCAGCCTCAGCTACCTAGTGAAGCACTCCGCAACTTAGTGAGATCCTGTTTCAAAATAAAGAATAAAAAAAAAAAAATAGGGCTGGGGGTGTAGCTCGGAGGTAGAATGCCCTTGGGTTCAATCCCTGATACCACACACACACACACACAAACAAAACAAAAACTGTTCAACCAAGTATTAGGGACGATATGAAGGAAGCGGTACATACACACACTGCTGGTATAATATAGCACAACTGCCTTGCAAAGCAGTGTGTCTTCAAAATACTGAATATGCACTGTGACATCCAGCAATTCCACTCATAGGTGTGTAACCCAAGAGAAATGAAAACTTGTGTCCATCCATATACTGGCATAAGGATATTCCCAGCAGCTTTATTTGTAATAGTCCCAAACTAGATACAACCCAAATGTCCATCAATAAGTGTATAGATAAACAAATTATAATATATCCATACAATTGAATACTGTTCTACAATAAAATATTTATACCTGAAACAGCTTGTATTAATCTCAGAATAATTATTCAAAGTAAGAAATATTTTTTCAGAAATAACAGAATGTACTATATGATTCTTTTTATGTAATATTTCAGAAAATGCAAATGAATCTACAGAAAGAAGAGGATTGGTTGCCTGAGGACATATGTGAAGGATGACAAAGGGACACTTAGAAACTTTAGGGAATTTTGGGGGCTGACATTTGTGTTCACTAGTGTCATTGTGTTGATGGTTTCATGGATAACTATGCAGATCAAAAATAATTGTAATTTGTAAGCCAGGTGCAGTGGCACACGTTTGTAATCCCAATACTTGGGAGGCTGAGACAGAGGGATTGCAGGTTTGAGGATAGCCTCAGGAATGTAGCAAGACTCTTAGTAACCTACGGCGACCCTGTTTTAAATAAACAAAAAATAAAAAAGGGCTAGAGGTGTAGATCAGAGGTAATATGTCCCTGGGTACAATCCCCAGTCTCACAGAAAAACAAAAGCAAAACCTAATCAATTTTATATTTAAATATGTTTAAGTTGTATCATACCAAAAATGAAACTTAAAAATATAACCTTTTTAGCTTTGTGATTTTGAAATGAATGGATCTAGACAATGAAAGATCTGTGATAGATCCAAGACTTTCCTGTTTAAATTCTGTCCTTAGGTTGTTTGTATAAAGACTATTTCTAAACTATTTTGCAACCCCCTACCATCCTTCTCTATCTTCTCCATTTACTCTTTCTTCTCCTCTCCTCCTACTACTCTCACTGTTTCTCCTTCTCCCTCTCTTCTCTTCTTCTCTCCCATTTCTTCTTTCTTCTCCATCCCTGCTCCCTTCTACTTCTTCATTATCTGAAACATTTTACATTTAACCACTTACACACCTCCTTAGTGTTCTTTCCTTGTCTTTTCTCTTCTCAGCATAATACTCATTGCCTATGACCACACTTGGTTTTTTTTTTTTTTTATTGTAGTAATTCGTGCTTTGTCTATATACATTTTTGTTAGGTACAAATTGATAAAGACCCCCCCGTCCATTCCCTTCGGTTAAATCAACTTCTTTGTTTATCAAGGGTCTCTACTTTTTCATCTGGGGACCCTCTTATGTCCCATCTTCTCCCTAACATCCGCATATTAGGGAGAACATATGCTTCTTTACTCTTTGTGACTGACTAATCTCACTTAACATAATGTTTTCCAGTTGCATCCATTTCCCTGCAAATAACATGATTTTGTTCTTCTTTATGGCTGAGTAATGACCACACCTGTAATTCTCAGACTTTTGCAGATATATAAATTGTGTTGCATCTGGTATCAGGAAAAAACAGGTATGAGTCAAAACACTAAAAACATTCCCTACTGAATTTCAGTTCAAACATCATGTCTTGAAGAAAGTCTGTCTCTTTTTACACTCAATGTGGTTTACCAGTTTTCTGTTCCCACTGTTCCTTGTACCTCATTTACATAATATTTTTTTATCCTGTACTATGATCATTTGTTAAATGGCAATCTCCCTTTTGATCTGCCAAATCTTTGAGGGAAGAGATCATATTCCTTGGCTACTGTAAAATTGATGCAGATATCTTATTTGAATTAATTGAAAGGACACTGATTAGAATAGTCTTATGCAGACTTTATCTAAGGTAAGTTAAAACCAGAAACCCAAAGAAGAACATTCATTCTTACAGCAATATTTGCCTACTTTATGTCAATTAATCAAGCAATAAGGAAAGAAATATTCATTCATTGTTTATCAAATATTTATTATAGGGCCCTGAGTGTTGCCTTGAGGAATACCAAGAAAAAAATAGACATTTCACTTGTCTTTATATATAGGCTAGTTGAACTGCTAAAGTGTACACATTAAAAGATAGTTTGTAATAGTGCTAATTAATGGAGTGGATGGACCCAGTGGGTGTGCAGAACATCTAGTTTACTGAAGATCAAAGTGATCAGCAATGAGGGAAACCATAGAAGGATCATTTGGATGAAATGAAATGTGAGATGCACTGAAAAGCGGGATCAAGAATTCTTAGAATTCGCTACTTAAATACAGAATCCCTGACACAGAAGAGTTTGTGCTTACAGGGGGAGAAAGTTTAGAAGTTGTGGAAGTGTCTGATTGAAATTATGGATTAGATTAGTTTCCATGAAACTAACAGAGACCATAATTTCTTTTCTTTTTCTTTTCTACACACAAGATTTCTATCCTCAAGGTTATCTCATAGTGTGACATGTTTGATGAAACTGCAGGCATTGCATTACATTCTTAAAAGCAGTAGGATATAAGCTGACTGGGAAAACCAAGACTTTACATTTTTGTTCCTTGTACAATCTATAGTTTGTAGGACACTGATTAGATAAAATGAAAAAAGGAATAAGAAAATGTAGGAGAGCAAATGAGATATAGGTCTCAATTGAATCTAATTCTTAATGTGACTGTTTTTTATGAGTTATCCTGAACAACCCATATTATGCTTCTGCTAATATCTCAATGCTAGAATTTAGTCACATGTTCACATCTAACTAAAAATTGGAATAGAGACTGCAGTAATTATATTAGATGACTGTGCTGAGACAAAATGCACCAAAGCGGAAGGGTAATATAGATGTTAAAGAGCCATCAGAAGTCTCACTAATGTGTAGGATGAAATGAGAACTAACAGTTAAGAGACAAGTTTGTTTCAGATTCTGAAGGTCCTTGAATGCCAATGTAAGGAGGAAGGAGACTATATAAATATAAAATTCAAATTGGTCATCTTGAGCTGGGTGTGGTGGTACATACCAGTAATCCCAGTACTTGGGAGGCTGAGATGGGAGGATTGCAGTTTCAAGGCCAGCCTCAGTAACTTAATTATATCCCTCATCAACTTAATGAGATCCTGTTTCAAAAATAAAAATATGGTTGAGGTGTAACTTGGAGGAAGAATGCCTCTGGGTTCAACTTCTAGTATCAAAAAAAAAAAAGAATTTGACCAATATGACCAATATAAATGTAAATTTTATTAAATTATACATGAGTTATCAAAACTCTCTGTTTCCTCTTTTATTTTTATCAGAGTGTGAACAACTAGAATTTCAATTACATCATACAAATAATTTTATATTTTTAAAGTCAGAGGAATACCCTTATAGCTGACTAACTTTTTGACAAGGGTACCAAGAACAAATATTGGAAAAAGCAGTATCTCCAATAAATGGTGCTGATGAGACTGAATATCCACTTGTAGAAGAATGAAACTAGGCCCCAGTCTTTTGCCAGTTACAAAAGTTAAATAAAAATGCATTAGAGACTTAGATTTAAAATCTAAAACTATAAAGCTACTGGGAGGATAAGAAAGAAGGGGGGATGCTCTGAGACATTAGTGCAGGCAGGGATATTTTAGATTACAACTAAATAGGACAGACAAGGGGAGAAAGGCAAGTACCTTAAACCAAAACATTTTTGTACAACAAAAGAAACAATAACAGACTGAAGAGAATATACAGAATGGGAGGAAATATTTGCAAATTATTTATCTGACAGGGGGTTGATAACGACAATATATAAGATGTGCAAACAATTCTGCATTGAAAACAAATTTTTCAATTAAGAAAATGGACAAAAGTCATGAACACAAAGTTCTCAAGAGAAGACATAGAAATGGCCAAGAGATATATGAAAAAGTGCTCAGCATCACTAACATCAGGGGAATGCAGATCAAAGCCACAATGAGGTATCACCTCATTCCAGTCAGAACAGCAATTATCAAAAATACAAAAAATAACAAATTGGATGTGTAGAAATGGGGACTTTTATGCACTGCTGGTAGGAATATAAATTAATATAGCCATTATGGAAAAGATTACAAAGGTTTCTCAAAAACTAAAAATAGAACCACCATGTGATGGAGCAATCCCCCTGCTGAGTATTTATCTAAAAGAAATGAAAGCAGTACGTTGGTATGTTGACGAGATATGTGCACTCACATATTCATTATAGCACTATTCACAATAACCAAGATAAGGAATCAACCTAAATGTCCATCAGTGGATGAATGGATAAAGGAAATGCGGTCCATATATACAATGAAATACTATTCAGTCATAAAAAAGATGGGAACATGGATGAAACTGGAAAACAGTGTGGATACAGAAAGGCAAATGTCACATGATCTCACTTATTTGTGGAATCTGAAAAGCTGATCTCATAAAAGTACATAGTAGAAAAGTGTTTAGCAGAGGTCGGAAAGAATTGAGGGCTGGAGAGGCATGGAGACAGATTGATTAATGGGTCTGAAATTACACTTAGGTAGGAGGAATAAATTCTGATGGACTACAAAATTATATTAGAATAATTATAAGAAATAATTTTGAATTTTCTTTTTGAATGTATGTTAAAGAAAGGATAAGTGTTTGAGATGATGGACATACTAAAAACCCTGATTTGACCGTTACACAATATATACATATATTGAAATATTACACTATACCCTGTACATGTATACAATTATTATATGACAGTTTTAAAAAATCAGAGTAATTCATATAGGAAAAATATATTTGAATGTGAAAACAAGGAAGTAAGGAAGTTCATAGTTATTTAGTAATTCATGCAATAGTTATGTGCTCTAAATAATAGAATTAGTTATTGACATGTCAACTACATTGAAAGAAAATTGAACAGAATCCTGAGGCTTTCTGTTTTATTTTTCTGGGGTTTTATTTTTTTATTTTTGCAGTACTGGGGATTGAACCCAGGTGTTTTCTACCACTAAGCTGTACCCCCAACATTTTAATTTAATGTTGAGATAGGATCTTCCTAAATTGCCCAGGCTGGCCTCAAACTTTCAATCTTCTTGCCTCAGCTTCCTGAGTAGTTGGGATTACAAGTGTGTACCATTACATCCAGCCTTGAAGATTCCTTATAACTGAAACGTTCTTGTGTAGAATGCTCTCACACAGCAACATACATATTTAGATGGAGAATTTTAAGATGTCTCTTTCCGTTGCTTTTCTCTTGTAATGTAGGTACACATTTTGTGTATATTAGCATCCTTTCATTTTTTTCAAAAATGAGATTGAATAAATTAATTAATTGGGTCTAATGTCTATTAAGAGCACTTTAAAAGGTTTTTCCCCCCTCTGGTTAGGACAGAGAACAAAAATTAGTAAACAATATGTTTTACACTTTGAGTAAGAGTTCACTGAGTTAGTCTATTCAATGGCAAAACTAGGCTGTAAGCTCAAATTCAATTTCAACTTCTTTAAAAACTCATGTCACTCTGTTCTTTTTATGTGGGGCAATTGACTCAGCAGTGGCCAGATGAAAAGGGCTTAGCATGAGAGTAATTTAAACCATGTCTGTGCCGCTCATGCAGACTCTGCATGCATCACAAGCCTTTTCCAATGTGGAAATGGAATACACAGACATAATTAATCTGCTGAAAAACTCACTGCTCTGAAAGACAGATTTTATTTTGACTAGTGCATATTACAGTACATTTGTGGAATTAAAGAAAGCTCATATTTTAGATTTTGCTTCCAATTTCTCTGTGCCTTGAATATTTTCTGGCCTATGTATAGTCAAAGGTAATAGGGTATTTTTCTCCCTCTCCCTACTTTTTTTTTCCCTTTTGAAGCTTAATAGGAAAGCATCAGGGTCATTCTCATACTTATCAAGCATTTAGCCATTGACTGTAGTTATTTAACCTTTGTGGAAGAAATGTAGTTAATGGCATGTATGGAAGAAAAAAAGAATGTCAAAATATCACAGAATCCTTTAGCAATATCTATCAAAGTTCAGTGTACATGTTTCTACTATGACTGTATAAAAGTGTTTATGTATGCACATTCCCATTAACACTGGAAGGAAAAAAGGATTCTGCAATGTTCTGATGTTCTTTTTTTCCATATATAGAAACATAAGTGGAACATATCCTTTGCAACTAGATATGCTGTACTGGTTTCTATGGTAAATAAAAATAAAGAAGCTGAAGTTAAAGATACTGTAGAGATTAGCACATCACTGAAGCTTTATTCCAGAGGCAATACAGAAACCCATATCTAGAGGAGAGATTTGGACCTCTAATTGGCTATAAGGAACTCAGTTACAAGAGCAATTGTGTTTAATTTTGTGTTTAAAATATTGGGCTTAAGTCAGGTATGGTAGCACATGCCTATAATCTCAGTTTACAGGGACACAAAGGTCTAAGAACTAGAGGTTCGAGTAGAGGTAGGTCCTTCCCTGTTACCTTAATGGTGTACTCACTAAAAACTTTGTTTCTCAGCCAGGGTGGTGATGCAAGCCTGTAATCCCAGTACTTAGAAGGCTGAGACTCAACAATTTAGTAAGACCCTCAGCCTCAGTGAGACCCTATATGTGAGGGTGCCAATGTCAATCTCAGTACTCCATATGGGGAAGGGGGAGATGTGGAAATGGGGAGGCACCAAGTACTGTGTGCATGTATGTCATTGTTTACATGATTTACATTATGATGTGAGATGATAATGTACCAATAAAAGCACATACAAAAATAAAATAAAATGGGCTGAGGGGATAGCTTGGAGGTAGAATGCTCCTGGGTTCAATCTCTAGTACCAATAGTAAATAAAACATTTAAATCTAAACAATTATATTAGTGGTCAGTTATGAGTCAGGCTCAAATGACTTTGGAGTCCAGAGTTCTTCCTAGGGCCTTACTGCTACTAGTGAGTTCTATAACAGACCAAGTGGAACATCCCAGGAACAGACAGCAGCTCAGATTTCCCCTGTTTTATTCACATCAACCGGTATGTTTATGTGAAACAAGCACACAAAAAGATATACTTTACAGAAAGATTGGTGGAGGAAACCCTGGGTTCATACTCTTCAGTTTATGCAAACAATGAAAAAGCCAAGACAATCCAAACCAGAAAGTTTCTCTCACACTTTCTTATCTATGTGAAGTGAAGTGGTATAAATTAATAATGCCCTTTTCATCAACAGCAGACAGAAGCCAGCCTTCCTTCGTTCCTTCATTCCTTCATTCTTTCCTTCATTCTGTTATTTATGTGAGGGTGTGGGGCTCTCCTGAAACTACCTCAGTACCTGTTCACATTTGCTTACTGTTAAAGTCTGAGGAGTTACAAACATGCTCAAATGCTCCAAATGTAACAAAGAACAGAACTGTGAGTCAGGCTCTCTCTCTCTCTCTCTCTCTCTCTCTCTCTCTCTCTCTCTCTCTCTCTCTCTCTCTCTCCTTCCTTCTCTCCCTCCCTCTTCACACACACATAGAGGCATGAACAAATACATTCCAAATTTTGCCCATATATGGGCCCCTTGTAAAGAACTTTGCTCTGTTGAAGATATAATTTTGTCATCTCTGCTCAGAGTGGATAATCATGGCTAAGCTGAGCCAGGAAACCTAGTGTTCTTCATTATCTTGTTTCTTGTAAAACATTTAATTCCTTTAGATTTGCTGTATGTCTTCTTTGGAGTATAGAAGACCCATAATGCAATGATAAAAACTTTCATGTATTAAAGTTTCCATCTCTCAAAAAGAGGGAAGTCACTTTGAGTGGTTACCTAGGGAGATTTTAGGAGTCCTGGATGGAATTCTCAGGGAGTAAAGGCTGACTCAGAATGATAAATAACTATTAAAAATTATGACGTTCATGGAGAGGCCTGGCTCTGGCTGTACTCAAAGGTTACCCTCTCTGTCCTTTCTTCTGCCCAGAAAGATGAAATATACACGTCCTGAGGTTTAGTTTGATCCACAGAATTATTTTTTTTTCATAGTTGCTAAACACACACTCTTACCAAGAAACTCTGATTCATTTAAAGGTATCTAATGCTTTTTCTGACAATACTAAAGTAACACATATGTTCTGATGAAGGCAGGGTCAAAAACTGGAAACATTTCTCACTTAGCTACACTTTTATTTACCAGCCTATTTATTCTTGCAAAGCAGTAAAATAGTACAAAATCAGAACTGGAGATGTAATATATCTCAGTAGTAGAGTACTTGCATGGCATGTCCAAGGTCCTGGGTTGGATCCCCAGCACTACAGAAAAAAAAAAAATATATATATATATATATACACACATATATACATGTATATATATTACATAAATATATACTACACATACATATATACTATATATATTAACTCTATGTATGACATATACATGGACATATATGACAACAAAAAACCTTAAAGGTCTTTTCATAGGTTTTTTTTTTTTTTAATTTTTTTATTGTAGTAATTCGTGCAATATAGCATACATCTTTGTTAAGTACGGGTTGTTAACAACATATTTGCACACAGTTCTCATTTAACCCTTTCCCCAATTCCCACCCCAATCCCTTCCCCTTCCCTCCCCCTCAGGTTCACTTCGGTGAGTGACCTTGATATGATTGTGTAATTACATCACGTGCTTGAGGGCGTCCCTCTGCCCCCTGCGTCCACTACAATTAAATCAACTTCATTGCTTATCGAGGATCTCTCCTTTTCATCTGGAGATCCTCTTATGCCACATCCCT
>PVLC010012766.1:0-28956 GCA_004027655.1 Graphiurus murinus
TTGCTGAGCCTGGCCTTGAACCTGCGATCCTCCTGTCTCAGCCTCCCAAGTACTGGGATTACAAGTGTGCACCACCATGCCCAGCTTGCAGTATTGTTTTTCAGTTCACAAAAGAAAACAACAGCCAGACATGGTGGCCCACCCTTGTAATGCCTGTACTTGGGAGGCTGAGACAGGAGGATCACAGGTTTGTGGCCAGCCTCAGCAACTTATGAGGCTCTTCACAATCTTCAATTGGAGAAATTATTAGATCTGCTTTTCATCAAGAGCAAAGAAGAACACAACCCCCTAGCAGGTAATGATTAATATATATCAAGTGTCCATCACAAAGGAAAACAAGAAACACTCCATTAGGTCATGTCTCTGTACTGTAGAGTTTACATGTTTCAATGTGTCTGGCGGAGGTGTAGCTAGTGCATTTCTCCCTAACACTCGCACTCCACCCTGTCCCTCCAGTGTGCACTTCTTTCCTTCCCCAATAAAATCACTCTGTGCCTCCCTGTGACCCGTCCTGAAATTCCTTTCTGTGACATCAAAAACCCTCAAGGATTGGGCATGGTGGCACACATCTGTAATTCCAGTACTTGGGAGGCTGAGGCAGAGTGATTGCAGGTTCGTGGCCAGCCTCAGCAACTTAGTGAGAACCTGTTCCAAAATAATAAAATAGGGCTAGAAGTGTAGTTGGGAAGTAGAATGCCTCTGGGTTCAATTCCTAGTTAAAAAAAAAAAAGAAAGAAAGAAAAGAAAAAGAAAAACAGAAACAGAAAAAAGGCCCTCAAGGCCAGAGTCCATCCAGGTCTTCAAGACCCTCCTCGAGGTGACAATTGCTGCCCCCCAGCCACTGTTCTGGAATCCTCTGGCCTTTGTCATTCAACCAGTAACCATGAACCATTTCCTCTGGCCAGGCAGTGGGCCAGGGGCTGACACTGCAGCTGGGAAGGAGACCATGGGGCTAACCCTAACCCTAACCTGCGGGAGCTCAAGCCCGGAGACACCAACACATCTGAGAATGTGGAGGGCGGGACCAGAGACAGCGGGATGCCTGGGAAGGTCAGGATGGCCCCAGGGGGGCTGATGTGTCTCCCTGTCTGTGGGAAGAGCCTTCCAGGCAGAGGGAACAGCAAGTGCAAAGACACAGAGGTAGGAAAGGGTCCGCTAGAGGAACCCGCAGAGGGTGCTGCTCCCTGGGCTGGAGAGGTCGGCGGAGGGGCCCCCACAGTGCCTGGTGAGCTGGCCTGAAGTTTGTCTGCTTTTGGTACTGGGGATTGAACTCAGGTGCATTCTACCAGCCTTTTTAAAATTTTTTTGAAATTTTGAAACGGTCTTGCTAAATTGCTAAGGTGTCCTAAAACCTGCGATCCTCCTGTCTCAGCCTCCCAAGTGCTGGGATCACAGGCGTGTGATACCATGTCGAGTTAAGAGTTTAATTTAATTTAATTTTTTTTTTTTTGCAGTACTGAGGATTGAACCCAGAGGCATTCTACCTCTGAGCTACACCCCAGCCCTGTTTTCTATTCTTTATTTTGAAGCAGGGTCTCACTAAGTTGTGGAGGGCCTCACTAAGGCTGGCTGTGAACCTGCCATCCTCCAGTCTCAGCCTCCCAAATGCTGGGATTACAAGCATGCACCACCACGCCTGGCTCCGAAGCACTTTTTTAAAAAACGGAAGCTGTTTCCTGTGGTGGCCCTTCTCCTTTGCTAACCCCTGCAGAACCAAAACTGTCGGTTCTTCTCTTTCCTCTTTGGAACCTTCTGGATTTGTGGCAGATGTGACGTCCATGAGTTCTGGGTCTATTGGAAGAAAATATCGCTAAGTAATATTATGCCTGTCCCCAGCCCTTCCCCAGGGTCCCTCCAACCAGGCTTTCTACAGTGAGTCCCTCCCAGGCTAGATTCTGCCTACGACTACCAGGCCACACCCCGCTTTTGCCGAGTTATTCTCCGTGTGCCTTCCCAGAGCCCCGACCCCACGGTTCCTAGGGCTTTTCTCCCTTGTCACCTGGTCCCCTGCCCGTGGTCACCATGTGGCCTTGACGCCGTGCACGCCGAGCTCACCGGTCACCAAGGAGCCCTGCCTGCCAGGCCCACTGGAGCCTTCAGACCCTCCTGGGGGCGTCTGGGCCCCAGCCGCCAGAAGAAACCGTCCTGTCACGGAGAGGGAGCCCTTGACTCAGGACGAGTGAGGTTCTTGACAAACTTCACAGAAGTGAATTTAAGGGCACGTCAGAGGCACGGAGATTGAGGAAAGCAAGGAACCCATGTTCAAAGGAGATTTCAGGCTGGAGAGAGAGAGACAGAGACAGAGACACGTGCTTTGGGGGCTCTCGGGCTCTTTTTCTAAAGGACATTTGGCGGGGCGGCGTTGGGAGGCTGGTGGGGAACAACATCACAGGATGGTTTATGGTGGCCTGGCTGCTCTCAGGAGCTGGAGGCTGACACAGTCCTCATTATCGGACCAGTAAATCACATTGGAAAGTACTCCAGATTGTAAGTTTCTTAAAATATCGTATCTCTCTTTGCTTAATCTATTTATTACATGGACTAATTAACAGTGCACAAGGTAATTTTCATAAGTGAGTGAATTTATGGTAACTGTAAGCCTTACAGATTTCCCAGAAATTTGGGAATGGCAGGCCTGGGGGGGGGGGAAGCTATACGGAGCTTTAGCATAAGGCATAAAGCTTTTAGACCAAAATTTTATTTCTTATCTTTCCTTTTGTCTCCTTTCTACCTAGCTTTTCATTCCTTCCTTCTCAGTCTCACTCGTTCTCTGGTTCTCTGAGATCTTGCCTCCCCTAAGTCTCTCTGAGCACCTGGGTTCCTCCCATTGAGGGATAATTAAGATATCTCCAGCCCTCTGTCCTATGGGGGTGACAGTCAAGAACTGAGGGGCATTCCACCTACAGGCCTTTTTGTTTGTTTGTTGTTTTGGGAACAGGGTCTCACTAGGTTGATGAGAGTCTCTCGCTAAGTCGGCCTCAGTTTATAAGAGATCCCTTATGCCAGTGTGTCTCCTGTGTAATGAGGGTGCTGCCGCACTTTCGTGCAGTCATTAGAAAGCCTTCCTCTACCCATTTATGGTTAAAGTGCTAAGGTGCACAACTGAGGTTGGAGTCCCTGAAATCCAGTGTCTCCCACGTGGCCTGCGGCATGCTCCTCCCTTGTTCGTGTGACCAGTTTGTCCAGGTTTGGACTTTCCCACTTTTAGGATTGAGCGTCCTACATCCGGGCACTGTGTCAGTCCTGAGCAGAGCCCTGTCGTTACCTCGGCCCTGGACACAGTTCAAAATGGACCAGCCCGAGAAGCAGAATCTGGGACAGTGAATCCGGCACCATCTGCCTGCGCCTACTCTTGACCGTGAAAAGGTCCCCAAATGTCAAACTTGTTTTGAGTAGCTTGTATGGAATTCCACTGTATTTACTTTTTTTCTTTTTCTTTTCTTTTCTTTTTTTTTTGGTACTGGAGATTGAACCCAAGGGCACTCTACCTCTGAGCTACACCCCCAGCCCTTTTTTATTTTTATTTTGAGGCAAGGTCTTGCTAAATTGTTGAGGCTGTTCCTTTTTTTGGGGGGGAGGGGTGTACTGGGGATTGAACCCAGGGGCATTTTACCTCCAAGCCAAACCCCTGGTCCTATTTTTTATTCTTTTTATATTTATTTATTTATTTTTGCAGTACTGGGGATTGAACTCTGGGGCATTCTACCTCTGAGCTATACCCCCAGCCCTATTTTTTATTCTTTATTTTTTTGAAACAGGGTCTCACTAAGTTCCGGAGGACCTCACTAAGTAGCTGAGGCTGGCCTCAAATTCGGATCCTCCAGTCTCAGCCTCCCAAGTACTGGGATTACTATAGACATGCACCAACACGCCTGGTTTGTTTTTACATTTGAAAGTTTCACCCTCCAATCCTCAATGAGCAACAGAAGAGAGAGAAGGATAGTTTTACAAAAAGGAAACATTTTTTTAGACTTAGGCATTCAGTGTCCAGGCTTCTAAGAAACTAGAAGGTGCTCACACCTGCCCCGTGATTCTCACCCCTGTGGGCACTGTGAGGTCTGACCCTGAGGCCTGGCCAGAGGAGGCCAAGAACAAAAGATATCAGGAACACAGCCTCAAAAACTCTGCCCTGGCCTGGAAAATACACAACTGCTTTGCTCTCCCTCCCTCCAAACACCCCATAAGAATCCCTAGTCTGTAAGGAAGGGGGCGCGTCTGACTCTGCTGGGCTCTTTCCCTGTCAGTCCCCCTCCCAGGCTTCGCTCCAAATGAAGCCCATTCTGTCTATCCAGCCATGTGTCCCTTTCATCCCTACATTTTCTTTTTTTCTTTTTTTTTTTTGCAGTACTGGGGATTGAACCCAGGAGCATTCTACCTCCAAGCTACACCCCCAGTCCTATTTTTTATTCTTTATTTTGACTCACTAAGTTGTGAAGGGCCTCACTAAGTAAGTAGCAGAGGCTGGCCACGAACCCAGATCCTCTGGTCTCAGCCTCCCAAGTACTGGGATTACAAACATGCACCACCACACCCGGCTTATCTTTATATTTTCTAACAACCTCTGATTGAGGAGCTTGTAACAATGTCCGTCCTAGAGCCAGGCATGGTGGCACATACCTATGATCCCTGTACTTGGGAAGCTGAAACAGGAAGATCACAGGATCAGCAACAGAGCAAAACTCTCAGCAAGCTAGAGGGACACGTGTGTGTGTGTGGGGGGGGGGGTATACTAGGAACTGAACCCAAGGGAGTTCCACCTTTGAGCCACACCCCCAGCCCTATTTTATTTTTTGGAAACAGGATCTCGCTAAGTTGCTGAGGCTGACTTCAAAATTGCAATCCTCCTGTCTTAGCTTCCAAAGTACTGGGATAACAGGCATGGCCATCACGCCCGGCAAGACCCTGTTTCCAAATAATAAAATAAATAAATAAATAAATAAATAAATAAATAAATAAATAAATAGGGTTCTGGGTGTAGCTCAAAGTTAGAATGTCCCTGGTTCAATCCCCAACACCACACACCCAAATAAAACTCCTTCATGCCCCACCAAATGGGGGTGGGTTGGGGCATCCATCTCATTTAAAGACCCTAGGAGGTGGGTGGCAGGGGCTAGGCAATCCGTGGCCTCTAAGAACATCGTGTCCGAGGACCCTTCTGGGCACCTGGATTCCTCCCACTGAATCTTGGAAACAAATCTGTCTGGACAGTAGAAGAGTCCAGCCAAGCCTGCCCCGACCCCTAAATAGGGTCTGCTTTGTGGCTGATCAGAGCCCAGCCCGGTGCCCAAGAATCCGGCCACAGCAGTCAAGGCTGCAAGGCAGAGCGGCATCTGCGGTCAAAGGCTGCTGCTCCTCTGCCTCCTGGATGATCTCTTGCCTCCTGTGGCTTTCCATGTCATTTGTAAGCTGGTGACTCCGAAATGGAGAGCCCGGGCCCCGCCTTCCCCAGAGCTCAGGGCTTCAGGCTCCTGCACCACCAGGGCTCAGCCGGCAGACAGGACTGAGCCTTCTCCCCACCCTGGGCCCCCAGACTCCCCATCTCAAGATGGTACCGAGGCACCAGCTCAAGGCCAAAGAGGCTCCCCTTCCTCTCACCGTCTGTCCACCCCAACCCATCAGCACGTTCCCTGCCTGCTGGTACCTCCCCGGCAGTCCACGCCCAGCCCGGGCCCTCCCTGGTACCTGGGAGACACCAGCCTCCTGCTGCCCTCCTTCCTTTCTGCTCCGCCATGTCTATTCTTTGCTCAGACACTAGAAAACTCCTTAAGTAAACAAAACAGCTTCATTGGGATATCACCGCTATGCCACAAGAAGCCACCCATTAAAGTAAACAAGCGTGGCGCACGCTTGTAATCCCAGTACTTGGAAGGCTGAGACCAGAGGATCCGGGTTCGTGGCCAGCCTCAGCTACTTGGTGAGGCCCTCCGCAATTTAGTGAGACCCTGTTTCAAAATAAAGAGTAAAAAATAGGACTGGGGTGAAGCTCGGAGGTAGAATGCCCCTGGGTTCAATCCCCAGTACCACAAAAATAATAATAAATAAAGTATACAATTAGCAGAGCATGGTGGCACACACCCACAATCTCAGCACTTGGAAGGTTGAGACAGGAGGACCTCGAGTTCAAGACCAGCCTCATCGACTTAGTGAGACTCTCAGCAAACCTAGTGTGACCCTGTTTCAAAACAAAAAAATAAAAAGGGCTGGGGTTTTATCTCAGAGGTAGACCATCCTGAGTTCAATCCCCAGTACCCCAAAAATAAAAATAAAAATAATAATTAAAAAAATCAGACTGGCAATGTAGCTCAGACCTAGAGTACCCCTGGGTTCAATCCTCAGCACCAGGCTGGATGTGGTGGTACAGACCTGTAAATCTCAGTGCTGGGGAGGCTGAGACAGGAGGATCACAGGTTCGAGGCCAGCCTCAGCAACTTAGTGAGGCCCTCCACAACTTAGTGAGATCCTGTTTCCAAATAAAAAGTTAAAAAAATAGGGCTGCAGGTATAGCTTGGAGGTAGAATGCCCCTGGGTTCAATCCTCATAATAATAATAATAATAATAATAATAATAATAATAATAATAATAAAGTGTACAACTCTTTTTTTTTTAGTATACTCAGAGTTGCACAAGCATCCTCGTGGTCTAATTTGAGGACATTTTATCTCCCCAGAAAGGAACCTTTTGCCCATCAGCAGTTACTCCCTCCCTCCCCTCCAGCCCCTGGCCTCTGGCCTCCGTTCTCCTACTCTCTGCCTTTATGGATTTGCTATTCTGGACATTTTATGTAAGTGGGATCCTAAGTCTGTGATCTCTATGTCTGGCTTCTCTCACTCAACATAACCTTTTTTTTTTTTTTTTTTTTTTTTTGCAGTACCAGGGATTAAACCTAGGGGTATTTTACCTCTGAGCTACACCTCCAGCCCTATTTGTGTGTGTGTGTATGGTGCTGGGGATTGAACCAAGAGGCATTCTACCTCTGAGCTGCACCCTCAGCCCAATTTTTTAATTTCTTACTTGAAAATAGGGTCTCACTAGGTTGCTGAGAACCTCACTAAATTGCTGAGGCTGGCTTCGAACCTGTGATCCTCCTGTCTCAGCCTCCCAAGTACTGGGATTATAAGTGTGCACTCCCAAGTCCAGCTTTTTATTCTTTATTTTGAAACAGGGTCTCACTAAGTTACAGAGGGCCTCAGTAGCTGAGGCAGTCCTCAAACCTGCAATCCTCCTATCTCAGCCTCCCAAGTACTGGGATTACAAGTGTGTGCCACCACGCCCGGCCTCAGCATAACATTTTAAGGTGAAACCATACTGTGGCAGGTATTCATGTGTCATTCCATTTTGTTTTGTTTTGTTTGTGGTACTGAGGATGGAACCCAGGGGCATTCTACCTCCAAACTACACCCCCAGACCCATTTTACAATTTTTTATTTTGAAACAGGGTCTCGCTTGGTTGATGAGTCTCACTACTTGCTGAAACTGTCCTCAAACTTGTGATCCTGACTCAGTCTCTCAAGTACTAGGATTACAGGTATGCACCACCATAGCTGGCTAGAAAGGCGTTTTAAAAAGCCAATCAAGCAAGGCGTGGTGGCGCACGCTTGTAATCCCAGCATTTGGGAGGATCTGGGTTCTCGGCCAGCCTCAGCTACCTAGTGAGGCACTCCGCAACTTAGTGAGACCTGGTTTCAAAATAAAGAATAAAAAATAGAGCTGGGGGTATAGCTCGGAGGTAGAATGCCCCTGAGTTCAATCCCCAGTACCACAAAAAAAAAAATTAAATTAAAAAATAAAAACCCAACCATGAGACCGGAGAATCTGGGTTCGCTGCCAGCGTCAGCTACCTAGTGAGGCACTCCGCAACTTAGTGAGACTCGGTTTCAAAATAAAGAATAAAAAATAGGGCTGGGAGTATAGCTCGGAGGTAGAATGCCCCTGAGTTCAACTCCCAGTACCAAGGCAGAGACCCCCCCCCCCCCCCCCCCGCTTAATGCAGCCCCAGCCAGGTTAGGGCCTCCCTCTTCTCTGTGTGGATGGAGTAGCCTGCTGCTCTTAAACCCCTATAGTGGTTTAACTTCATATGTAGAATGAAACTTATCACCACAGCTTGCAAGATTTTTGATGCCCCCGCCTCTGTCACCAAGCTATCCCATTGTTACTATCCCCATAGCTCACTTTGCCTTCTTTGTGCTTCTCAAACATGCCACATGTTTCCACCTCAGGGCCTTTGCACCTGTTAGTCCCTCTTGTCTCTACCTGGGATACTCTTTTTTTTTTTTTTTTTTTTTGGTACTAGAGATTGAACCCAAGGACATTCTACCTCTGAGCTACACCCCTAGTCCCATTTTTTATTCTTTATTTTGAAACAGGGTCTCACTAAATTGCAGAGAGACTCTCTAGGTAGCTGAGGCTGGCCGAAAATTCGGATCCTCCAGTCTCAGTCTCCCAATTACTGGAATTACAAGTGTGGGCCACCACACCCAGTTCATTTTTTATTTCGAAACAGGGTCTTGCTAATTTTCTGAGGGCCTCACTATGTTGGTGAGGATCTGGAACCTGCAATCCTCCTGTTTCAACCCCCTAAGTACAGAGATTGCAGGTGTATGCCACCATGCCCAGCTTCTTCCTCTATTCTTCCTACAGCTGGCTGGTCCTTTCCACTCAAGTTGCAGTGTGATGCCACCTCCTAGCTGAAGCTGCCACCCCGCCTGTCACTGGATACCACAGCCGGGTCTGGCTCCTGCAGGGAACCCTCATCTAAGTCATCTTGGTCTGTTTATCACCTCTCTCAACTCTCAGAGAGGAATGCCTGTCTGTTTCCTTCCCTTCTGTGTTCCTGGGGCTGAGGACAGCTGCTGGCACACAGTAGGTCTTCAGTTTGTTGCGAGGCCCACCTGGTGGCTCCAGAAGCTTGTTTCCCCAAGTGACATTTCACTCCTGAACGCTGGTCTCATCACTAGTTGCCAAGATGTTAGGGACTGGGATTGGGGGAAATCACCTGCCTCTCCCGCTCCCAAAAATAGACCAAGCCTCCCCTCCCTGGCTCACTGACCTGTAGAGCTAGTGGGAAACCAGAGCAGCAGCGCCCCCTGCAGGAGCCGGGCTCTTGCCTGGTGAGTAGAAGAGAGGGTAGGCAGGATGTGTGTGTGTGTGTGTGTGTGTGTGTGTGTGTGTGTGTGTGTGTGTGTGACTGACTGACTGACTAGAGAGAGACAGGCCCGCATTCAAGGCAGAGACCTCCCCCTGCTTAATGCAGCTTCAGCCAGGTTAGGGCCTCCCCCTTCCCTGGGCGGATAGAGCAACCTGGAGCGTTTGCTGATACCCTCTGTGTAGGGAGGAGTGTGGGAATCAGAACCCCCTACCTCCAGCTGAGTGTGGTGATGCACGCCTGTAATCCCAGTAGCTCAGGAGGCTGAGGCAAGAGGATCCCATGTTTGAGGCCAGCCTGGACAACTTAGTGAGACCTTGTCTCAAAACAAAACAAAAAAAAGGAGCTGGAGATGTAGCTCAATGGTAGAATGCCCCTTGGGTTCAATCCCCAGTGACGAAAACAAATAAATAAAACTCACTTCCTCCTCTCCTTTCTCCCTCCCGGGGTCCCCCTGCTTGAATCCATGGCCTCTCTCCTGAGTTTCACGCCGCTGGGCCTTTGCCTCTGCTGTGCCCCACCTGTGTGACTGGTGACTTCTGACCTGGAGCCCGCTGGCCCTCTGTTCTGTGCAGCCTCTCCTGATCCCTGCTCAGTCAGGGGGCCCTCCTCTGCATGCACCCCTCTCTCACGTCTCACTCCTCATGCACCCTAAGGTCGGGGGTCACAGGAACCGCTGGCTTGTCTAGGGGAGCAGAGACTGTTTTCTCCTCTGCTGGAGCAGGGTGTAGTGTTGATGGACGAATGAACAAGCTCCCTGCTAACCTGTGGGATCCTGAAGGACATGACCAACATGTCACTTGCTGTCTGTGGTCAGTTCCCAAATGCCAGCCTTACCCCCGGGGTTGGAGCCAGAAACAAGGTGCCAAAGAGAACCTGCCAGGCTGCCCTGGCCAGAACCACTCTGCTGGTCCCATGTCTCAAGGCCCAGGTCTGGAGTTGGGTGAGCCTCCGGGGAAGGCTACCAGCCGGGGTGGGGGGAGCAGGCTCTGCTCTATGCCAATGCCAGAGCTGGGGTCTCCCCAGAGCCCACCCAGGATCCAGCCTCTTCCCAGAAGCTCGCTGACCTGAGCCAAGTCTTATAAATCCACCCGCTTTGCCTCCTGAGCTTTGAGAGGCCCCCTCGCCCTGCAGACCCCAGCACCCCTTCCCTCAGCCCTGGGCAGCCAAGACCAGAGGGGCATCCGTGTCTTCAACGGAAGGCAAGTGTGATAAATAAAGGTAACCTGGCAAGGAAGACTCACCTCGTTTATTTTTCCAGGGGCCTTGGCTCATCGATCTTCCCCTTCTAATCTGCTTTGTGCTCTGTTAGTTTTGCTTCCTGGTGGAATGGAATTTGGTTTTCTAATAGCACCTGTCGTATGCAGGGTGTCCCCAAACATTAGCAATAATGAGTTGGAAGTAGCACTGTCGGGAGCCTTGGGAAGCCAATGCCAGATGTCAGGCCCTCAGTGGGTCCCTCAGAGGACAGGGCAAGGGCTGGGTCAGGCCCACAGCCCTGGACGGTGCTAGGAAGCCACCATCCAAGAGGCACTGCAGCGGGCCCACGGTGTGCCAGGCCCTGCATGGGCACTGGGAAGGCAGGCCCTGCCTGCATGGTACTGCCATGACTGGTAACCAGACACAAGTGGCAGTAGATGCAGCACCCACCCCAGCTCAGAGGGCTGGGCCATCCCCTGGGAGGCAGGATGGCAAGAGGGTTGGACTCAGATAGACCTGGATGCCAAAACTCAGGCTCCTTCATTTAGAAACAAGCAAGCAGCCAGCGTGGTGGCAACATGCCTGCAATCCCAGTACTTGGGAGGCTGAGACAGTACTTAGGGAGGCCCTCAGCAACTTAGCAAGATCCTGTTCCAAAAAATAAAAAATAAAATTGGGTTGGGAGTGTAGCTGAGATGTAGAATGCCTCTGGGTTCAATCCCCAGTAATAAAAACAAGCAAGCAAATCCTACCTTCCTAGGTGGCCTGAGAACAAAATGAGATAGTGCTGTAAACCACCCAATCGCAGTCTAGCACAAAATGGGGGCTCGGAATCCATCAGAACCCACTGGCTCCCCAGAGCGACAGGTGCACACACCAGGGGTTGGCAGAGACCTCCAGGGGCCTCTGCTCCCCCCCAGGGGGCTGAGTTCTTGTCTACAGGTTTCCAAGCTACCTCCCTCTCCTGGGAAAGTGCAGACAGAGCCACCCCATAGGTGGTCCCTGGGGGCTGGTTTTAATGGAATAGAACCTAGCAGGAACCAAGGCTCCTGGGAAGTGACAGCCAGGAAGACGGTCCCTCAAACTCCACCACCTCTGATCCCAAGGCCCTTTTCCAAACATGCCAAGTATTCTCCAGAAAAACCCTCTCCTGCATGCCAGGTGCCCAGAGGAGGGTGCCTGTACCTCACTGGGCCTCCCATCTGCGAGGGGCTCCACTCCCTTGCTGCTCCTCCTCCCCACCGTCCCCAGGAGCAGGGCCTCTCGAGCTCCTCCTTACACTAGAGGCCATTTCAGCCCCTCGGTGTAAAGGTTGCAGGGCTTCACCGTCTGTGTATGGCCTGGAAGAAGTTCCCAAACGATGAATCTGCAGAAGTGGCCCTCTAACTGACGGCGGAGGGACCAGGCCTGGGCTTTTCAATCTTTCCTGTTCTAGATATCTGAAGACATTTTAGAGACAGGTGGGATAAGGATGGGGGCTGGATTGCCCACCAGCTGCTGGAGGACAGGCTGTGCCCGCCCAGCCTCTCTCCTTCCCGCCAACAGAGGTGGACACGGAGCCCATCCTCCGGGTGGGCCCCTCCAGGTTTCCGTCTGGGCTGCGCCGCAGGGCGAGGCCGGCGGAGGAAGGCCCGGGCGCGGGTGGACGCGGCGCTCAGCCCACCCCGGCCGCCTGCTGCCCGCCGTCCCGCCCTCCGCCCCGCCCCCGCGCGGGCCTCGCCTCGGCCTCGGGAGCAGCCGGAGCCGCCGCCATGGCCCGGGCCCGGCCGGGCGAACGCCGGCCACCCAGCCCGGGCCCCGCGGAGCCGCCCGCGCCGCCGCGCCGCCGCGCCCATGCCCGCGCCCTGGCGCTGCTCGGAGCGCTGCTGGCCGCCGTGGTGGCCGCCGCCGCCGCCGGGGCCTGGGCCCGCCTCGCAGAGACACAGGCGGCCGCGCGGCAGGTCGGCGGGGCGCGGGACACGGGGGACCGGCGTGGGGTGGGGGCGCGGGCGGGACCGTGGCGGAGGCCGCGGGGTGGGGGCAGAGGGAGGGATGGGGACCTGGGGGACCGGCGACCCGGGAGGACCTGGGGAGGAGGCAGGACTGGCCAGGGTGAGGCAGGGTGGACGGGGCAGTGGAGAGGGCGCCCTGCACAACAAAGGCGGGGAGTGAGGGAGAAGCTGGGGGGGGGGGGGCCGCAGGGACAGGGAAGGGAGGCCGGAGGGACCACGATCGGAGCAGGGGAAGCAGGGGAAGCAGGACAGATGGAGGGGAATCCGGAAGCAGGGACAGGGAGGCTCCCCAGGGTGGACACTGGAGGAAGGCATAGAGTGAAGGCCACTGGGAAGGGGCAGGACTCTGGGCAGCTCAGAGGTGACATTTGGACAAGTGGGCTGGGAAGCATGGAGAGAACTGGAGAAGAGGGTGGCAGGACTGCGGGGTCAGGAAGCAGCCGCCTGGTGGGGTCAGGGAGATGGTTCTGTCACTGGTGCTCAGCCCAGCGACTTCCTCCCCAGCAGGAATCAGCACTGAAGGTCCTGGGGACAGAAGGCCTCTTTCTCTTTTCCTCGCTGGACACTGACGGGGATATGTACATCAGTCCTGAGGAGTTCAAACCCATTGCTGAAAAGCTGACAGGTACCAAAAAGGAGGGCAGCTCCACCGGACAGGCAGCCAGGAGCGGCCACATTGGGGTCTCTAGAGACCTAGGTCCCCCTGGCTCTGACACTTTCTGACTACTCCAGCACCCACGCCCAGTGACACGTGCCTGTAATCCCAGTCCTTGGGAGGCTGAGACAGGAGGATCACAGGTTCGAGGACAGCCTTAGCAATTTAGCAAGACTCTCAGTAACCTAGTGAGACCCTGTTTCAAAACAAAAGATAAAAAGGGCAACCTTGGAGGTAAAATGCCCCTGGGCTCGATCCCCAGTACAACACACACACACACACACACACACACACACACACACACACACACACACACACGCACTAGTTAGCAATCCTTGACCATCTCTAGGTACACACGTCACTTGATCACTTCCTTGGGTTTTCTCTTTAAACCTTACAGTAGCTGTGAGAGATAGACACTCATGATCTTGATGTCTGTGCTTTGGGAGGCCAAGGGCAGGTTCCCCCACATGCCCACGCTAGAGAGATTAGAACTGGGCTGTCTGTCTCCAGGGTCCTGCACCAGCTTACAGGTTGGATGATTGGAGGTGTGTGCAGAGTGACCCACAGTAGATATTCAACAGAGAGGAGCTGCAGCTACTGTGGCTGATCTGAACCTCTGGTTAGGTGCGTCAGAGCACCTTGCTATCCATTTTTGCCTAGTTGTGATTCATTATTTGTTTTTTTTGTTTGGTTTGGTTTTTTTGTTTGTTTGTTTGTTTTGGGTACTGGGGATTGAACTCAGGGGCGTTCTACCTCCAAGCTATACCCCCAAGCCCTATTTTTTATTCTTTATTTTGAAACAGGGTCTCACTAAGTTGTGGAGTGCCTCACTAGGTAGCTGAGGCTGGCTGCGAACCCAGATCCTCCGGTCTCAGCCTCCCGAATGCTGGGATTACAAGCGTGCACCACCACACCCAGCTCAAAGGCAGGAGGGTCACAGGTTCCAGGCCAGCCTCAGCAACTTAGTGAGATTCTGTTTCAAAAAAAAAAAATAGGGCTGGGGGTGTAGCTCAGAGGTCAAACACCCCTGGGTTCAACCCCCCAGTACCACAAAATAATAAAGATGGGCGGCTAAAACTTTTTTTTTTTTTTTTTTTTTTTGCACATACTGGAGATGGAACCCAGGGCCTCACATGCAAGGCAAGCGTTTTGCCACTGAGTTTCACCCACAGCCCAAGGGGCGAAACATTCTAGTGAATTACAAAATGCTTCTCTTGCTCGCCGCTCTACCACCATCCCAAGCTCTGTGCCCACTTCCCTCCAACTTCTGTGACATTCCTCAAGCTTATGATCTTGGGCACCCACTCCACCCATCTTGCCCAGCAGGAGTCAGCCAATAGATGAGAGGCGGGAGGGAGAGCTGCCAGCTGCTGTTTCAGGGATGGATAGAGAGGTTGATCACTTGCTGGCCTGGTGACCTGCGGTCACTGCCAGAGAAGAAAGGTCAGATGAAAATGCAAATTTGCCATGGTGCCTGTGTGTCGGTGTCTCTTGGTGGCAGGCAGGTCTGTCATGGAAGCGCGTGGGCAGGTAAGCAGGGCATGCCCTCTGGCTTTGTGCTTACCTCTTCCCCTGCGTATGCTCCTCTGAGCTTCTGCACAGCCACCTCCTTGCCTTTTTATATGGCCAGCAAGCCAGAGCTCCCTCATAAGGACAAGTTAGAAAGCTTGCTGGGCATGAGGCACATGTCATTTTTTCATATACGTCTCCATCAGGAGAAAAGAAACCCTTTGCTGCCCATGGGCTGTGAGTGCAAAAGTGGGCAAGGTTCGGGGAAATCAAAGAACAAATAAAGTTCAAGCAGAAATAGAGGCAAACAATTCTTTGTAGTTTGGTAGAGTTATGAGTGTGTTTAATTTTCTGCTTTATATCTTAAAATTCTTATAAATAGTCAATAGTGAGCAAATGGTACAATTCAGGAAATAACACTTTTTATTAAAAAATCAAAGGGCTATAAAATGCTGAGGGTTTTTTTTTTTTTTTTTTTTTTTTTTTTGTAGTGCTGGGATTGAATTTAGAGCCTATGCAAGCTGTTGTACAGTATAAGTGCTGTATTGCTTAGCCATACTCCCAGACTTTTTTTTTTTTTTTTAATAAGAGATGAAGTCTTGCTGTGGGCCCAGGCTGGCCCCAAACTCCTGGTCTCAAGTGAACCTCCTGCCTCAGCCTCCCAAGTAACTGGGACTGCCAGTGTATACCACCACACCCAGCTACCTGGAAGAATATTATTATTATTGATAGTGAGGATTGAACTCAGGGTCCTTCTACCTCTGAGCTACATCTCCAGTCCTTTATGCTTTTTATTTTGAAACAGTGTCTTCCCTAGTTACTGAGTGTCTCACTAAGTTGCTGAGGCAGGCTTAGAGCCTGCAATCCTCTTGTCTCAGCCTCTCAAGTGCTGAGATTACAGGCATGCCCCACCACTCCTGGCTTTCTTAATAATAATCTGTAAAGCTGGGTGTGGTGGCACAGAACTGTAATCCCAGTACTTGGGAGACTGAGACCATAGGCTTGAAGATTTCAGGCCAGACTCAGCAATGAAGCCAAACCCTGTTTCAAAATTTAAAAAAACAATTAAAAAGTTTTGAGGGTATAACTTGGAGGTAGAATGCCCCTGGGTTCAATCCCCAGGACAAAAAAAAAAAAAATCTATATCAGTAAATAAGTAAGGCAAACTAATAACCCTGCCCTGCATTTTCTAATTATTCTCATCCTCAGAGGTTTCCAGATTGCTGTTTTTGAAAGTTTTACTGTGTTGACTTACAATACAGAAAAGATAGTGCTCCTATCCCCCACCTCCCTCCAGTGCTGAGGATCAAGCCAGGGCCGTGTCCATGCCAGGCAGGTGCCCCACACTGGGCCGTAGCCCCAGCCCACTACTGTGTGTCTGAAGAACTGGGATTCAGCAGCCGGCAGGGTGGCACCCACCCGTAATCCCAGTACTCGGGTACCCGGGAGGCTGAGACAGGATTCAAGTTTGAAGGTAGCCTGAGCAATTTAGCAAGACCGCTGTTTCAAAAAATAAAATAGGGCTGGGATGTAGCTCAGAGGTAGAATTCCCCCTGGATAAAGTCCCCAGTAACACATACACAAACACACACACACACACACACACACACACACACACACACACATACACAACAAGAATTCCCATCCATGGGAGGCTGAGACAGGAGGATCTGGGTTTGTGGCAGCCTCAGCTATTTAGTGAGGCCCTCTGCAACTTAGTGTTTCAAAATAAAGAATAAAAAAATAGGACTAGGAGTGTAGCTTGGAGGTAGAATGTCCCTGGGTTCAATCCCCAGTACTGCAAATAAATAAATAAATAAATAAATAAATAAATAAATAAATAAATAACCATCCAAAGCACCTAGGAGTGTTAATTAAAAGAATAGTTTCCAAGGGGGAGTGGTGGTGTTGGACACACCTGTAATCCTAGTACTTGGGAGGCTGAGACAGGATGATCATGGGTTTGCGGCCAGCCTCAGCTACTTAGTGAGGCCCCTCTGCAACTTAGTGAGACCCTGTTTCAAAATAAAAAATAAATAGGACTGAGGGTATAGCAGAGAAATAGAATGCCCCTGGGTTCAATCCCCAGTACCACAAAAATAAGTATTTTTTAAAAGGGGGTGAGAGTGTAGCCTGGAGGTAGAATGCCCCTGGTTTCAATTCCCAGTAAACCCTCCCCCCAGAAAGAGGCAGTTTCCTGATTCTGGCTCCCTAAGGTTCTGACTCTCACAGGGTCCACGCCTGCAGCCAGCTACGAGGAGGAAGACCTGCCCCCCGACCCCACCGAGGAGACGCTCACCATTGAAGCCCGGTTCCAGCCTCTGCTCCCAGAGACCATGACAAAGAGCAAAGATGGGTTCCTCGGGGTGAGTCGGGGCAGGGGTGGCCCAGAGGTGTCTCCGGGTTCTCTTCCTCTTTCCTTCTTTACTGCCCTGTGTGTGGCCATGGTGCCCTCGTAAGGCGGCGGCCCCTGGCAGGTGCTCCGCTGGACACTGGTGAAGTAGAGCTGAGGCTGAGCCCGAGGAGGAGGGAGGAGGCAGAGCCTGGGCCAAAGCCACCCAGCCCTCCTCCCTTCTTCCTGCCCTGATCCCCTCTCTGCATCCTAGCTGGCCAGACAGCAGCCAGCCTTCCTTCCTTCCTTCCTTCCTTCCAAATCACCAGTTTTTTTTTTTTCAACTCTGAGCCTTCTCATCTGTTTCCTCTGCCAGGAGCAGCTTTTTCTCCTTGCCCAGCCCACACCTGCTCAGCCCAGATGCCACCTGAGCATGGGCAAAGGCCCGAAGGCAGCATGTGCCAGGCCAGCCAGCTAAGGCCACGGGGTCTGCGGGGCTGGGAGATAAGTTACCAGAGACCACCAAAGGCCTTGTTACCTGACATTGGCTGTCATTCTGTAGCAAGAAAAAACCATGACAGAATTTGAAATCAGAGAGGGCTGTCCTCAGCTCCTTGCTCCTGAGGCTGGCCGTGGGCACAGGGGTAGCACTGGGAGAGATGGGGACAGCAGACCAGCTCCTGGGGCGGGGGAGGGGAGCTTAGAACAAGGGATGCTGGGAAAGGCAGAAAGGGTGGGGTGGGGCCTGGCTGTGGATGGAGGTCGGGGGAGGGCAGTGACGTCGGCTGCTGGCTGGTGACTTGCCCAGATGGGGACTATGGAAAGGGGTTGAGCAGTGGGGAGAGAATGACACGTTTGGGAACGTTGACATCCATGTGCCCAGGACATGGGGGGCGGGTGCAGGGGGTTCCCAGTAGTGCTGAGAAACTCAGCTTTGACCTTCCAGGGTAGGATCTGGGGTGGGATAGAGTTGGCGGTGATGGGCCTAACAGATGACTCCGTGGGATCTCATCCTGCCCTTGACTTGCAGCTTCATCCAAAAGACAGTTATCTGCCTCCTTCATCAGGCGCAGCACCTAGTCCAAATTCTGATGTCATCAGTAGGCCATTTGACCCCTGAAGGGGGTCTCAGGGGATCCGGAAGTGGGAAGGAAGGCAGGTGAAGAGGGCGAGGTAGCCCAGAGCAGGGCTGTGACACCCCGAGTTGGTGGGCTGGCCACACAAAGGACAGGGCCTGTGTGGGGCCCCCACTCTACCACCCCGTCCAGCCCTGGGCCACCCCTCTGCTCCCTCCGCTTCCTGCCTGGAGCGCGCTGCTCTGGCCTGGGCGGCCTCCCAGGGGGCCAGAAAGGGTGAGATGAGCCTCTCTCTGTGGCTGTCTCCGGGGCAGGAGCCTCCCTGGGCTCCCTCTGTTCCCTCGGCCTGTGGCCTGGCTCAGGGGTCAAGGGAGACCTCCAACCACACCTGGGACAGGGGCCCCAGCGCTGCGGTTCTCAGTGGCCTGAGCTCGCCTCTCCCTGGCCCAGGTCTCCCGCCTCGCCCTGTCCGGCCTCCGTAACTGGACGACGGCGGCTTCACCAGTCGAGGTGTTTGCTGCGCGCCACTTTCGGCCCTTCCTCCCCCCTCGAGGCCAGGAGCTTGGCGAGCCCTGGTGGGTCATCCCCAGCGAGCTGAGCGTCTTCACCGGCTATCTGTCCAACAACCGCTTCTACCCGCCGCCGCCCAAGGGCAAGGAGGTAAGGGTGGGCACGACCACTGCGCCCTGCCACCCACACCCAGCGCCAGGCCTGCCCCGCCGGCTCTGCTGCCTCCCTGGGAAAACGGGCCCCCAGGGTCCCCGGGCCTCAGGTCCAGGGCCAGCCCTCAGCAGCGTTCCCAGCGAGCCACCTCAGTCGCCACTGCCCCCCCAGGTCATCGTCCACCGGCTCCTGAGCATGTTCCACCCGCGCCCCTTCGTCAAGACCCGCTTCGCCCCCCAGGGCACGGTGGCCTGCCTGACCGCCATCAGCGACTCCTACTACACCGTGATGTTCCGGTGAGCGTCCCCGCAGCGGCCGGGGCCCCCAACCCCCACCTCCCCCCATCCTGTGATCTCAGGCTCTTTGGGCCTCAGTTTCCCCGTCTGTGTATTGGCACAGCAATGACGTCCTCACAGGGCATATGAGGATTTGGTGAGAAGCATCCAGAAATTGGTTAGCTGGGGCTGGTGGCTCTGACTGTGGCACCCACATAGAGGGCCAGGATACTGTCACGGAAGGGTCAAGGCCAGACTTCCAGAGCTGGCAGCCTGAGCACTGGGCCTGAGCACTTGGTGGCCTCGGGGCTGCTCCCGCCCCCTGCCCCTCCCCTGCACAAGCCCATCCCCATAGGAGTCTGGCCAGGCTGCCGGGGACTCTAGGGGGAAGATGGGAGGGCTTTGGCTTAGCCAACTATTCACCACAGGATCCACGCCGAGTTCCAGCTCAGCGAGCCTCCCGACTTTCCCTTCTGGTTCTCTCCTGGACAGTTCACTGGCCACATCATTCTCTCGAAAGATGCCACCCACATCCGTGACTTCCGACTCTTCGTGCCCAATCACAGGTGGGAGCAGCCCTGGCTCCGTCTCAGTCTCAGTCCCCGGCCACAGGTCGTCCTGTCCCAGCTACAGGAGCTCAGAAGCAGAGGGGTCTTAGAGCCCCCTCACTGCCCCTTCCTCAGGCTCCCCTGGGAGGGGCCTGGAGCCTACCCGGGAAGAGGCAGCCTGATGCGGGCTGAGGGGTCACGCCCTCGTCCAATAAGGTCTCCTAGGCTGACAGGCCCCACACAGACCCATAGCCACAGCCCACTCATGCCATCAGGGGAAGGCCAGCAGGTGGGCAGTCCTGCTGGTGGAGGTCCAGGAAGATTCCCAGAAGAAGTGACATCTTAGCAGAGGGCTGGGAGGACAGAGTCAGCACGTGTAAGGGCCCAGGGCAGGCTCTCCTCACCGCAGAGCCTTGGAGCAGCTTCTGGGATCATGCTGTACCTGTTACCTGCTAGCCGGTCTCACCTGCTTAGAGTCAGCCACCTGTCAGAGGAGCGGGGACCTAGGAAGACCTGACTGACACTCGCCAAGGGAGAAGTCATGGCCAGGAGCCAGGAGGCTCCAGTTAAGTCTTGGCCATGGCAGAAACAGGCTGGCCCTGGGCTTCTCTGAGCCTCAGTTTCCTCATCTGCACTGGGAGGCTCACTCCTGGCCTGGTTCACCCACAGGGGCTGGTGAGGATCACCCGCCCACCTGCCCTGAAAGAGCAGGTTATCCCTAGGGTGGGAGTGGCTTCTCTCCCTCCCCAGGGAGTCAGGGGAAGCACCAGGAGGGGCTGCCTCTCCCTTTCCCCAGCCGGGAGCTCCAGCCCTCCATGGCTCCGCCCAGGACCAGAGAGGAGGCTGGCCACGGCACGTCTGCCAGGGTTGCTGGGGAGGGGATTCTAAACAGGATGAGACAGGAGAGGGCAGATGGTCAGCTCAAGACCAGCTGCTCCCAGGCCTGTGTCTGAGAACCAGGCTGCGAGGAGGCTGACCCCCCCGCCCCAGGGTGCACAGCTCACCTGGCTGCTTCACCCGCAGCCGAGGTTGGTCGTCAGCCCTGGCGCTCCCCCATGCGGTGGATCTGCAGATTGCATGGATCAGATCAGGTTTCCTGCTGTCCACTAGGGGCTGGAGAGGAGCAGAGGAGGCCAGCACAGGGACCAGGGAGCCTGGTTTTCTCTCCTGCCCCACCCTGTGTCCTGCAGTGAGGCACTGACCCTCTCTCTGCCTTGAAGGACATGGGCAACACACACAGGAGATTTGCCGTAGTGACCTGCCCAGCGCGAGGCCATGGCTGTGGTCATACGTAGTGCCTGAGGAAGGGGCAGTCTGGGAGAGGAAAAGCCCAGGCTCTGAGACTGTGGATCCACCCTGTGCAGCCTCAGTGTCCTCATCTGTAAAGTGGGGCAGTTCATACTCAGCTAGGTGAAGTCTTGCGTGGGTGACGGGCTTTGGTGACAGTGTTGCTCTGCCCTGGCCGTCCCCAGGTCTCTGAACGTGGACATGGAGTGGCTGTACGGGGCCAGTGAGAGTAGCAGCATGGAGGTGGACATCGGCTACATACCCCAGGTGAGCTCACAGGTGGTCCCCACCCAGGTAGGCTGCGAGGTTCCGGACACCCTTTACTGGCCTCAGTCTTCCCACCTCTGCGACTCATGGAGTATCCTCGGGGGTCTCTCGGGCCCAGCTCTGACATATCTCTTGCTGACCTCGGGCCCAGATGGAGCTGGAGGCCACCGGCCCCTCCGTGCCCTCGGTGATCCTGGACCAGGATGGCAATGTGATCGACAGCCGCCTGCCCTCGGGGGAGCCCCTCCAGTTTGTGTTTGAGGAGATCAAGTGGCAGCAGGAGCTGAGCTGGGAGGAGGCCGCCCGGCGCCTGGAGGTGGCCATGTATCCCTTTAAGAAGGTGAGGCTGGGGAGGGGTGAAGACCAGGGCCAGGCTCCATGGGGCCGAGGCTGGGATCTGTGGAGCAGCTGTGGGCACAGGCACCAGCCACCACAGACCAGCCTGGCCAGTGGGAGTCTCCCTGTGCCATTCTGAAGTTACAGGAGGCATCCTGTGGCCCAGTGACACCCATCCACACACACATACATACCTGCCCACACATACATACATGCACACACAGTACACAAACACAAACATGCACACCCCCATACACACATACACACCAACTCACATAAATAAGTACACGCTATACACTTGGCCCTGGGACATTACACAGCCGCACATCATAGCCTGACGGTGTCCTGCTTGGACCGTAGGTGACCTACCTGCCGTTCACGGAGGCCTTCGACCGAGCCAAGGCTGAGAACAAGCTGGTGCACTCAATCCTGCTGTGGGGGGCCCTGGACGACCAGTCCTGCTGAGGTGAGGGACACCTGGCCAGGGCCTAGGGGGAAAGAGCACAGGGGACTCTGAGGCTCACGGGACCCTCCTGCCGGAGCCATAAGGGCCTTGGGGACTATATAGGCAGGGTCATAGGGTGAGGGCTGGAGGGGGCGGGGGTCTTTACTGAGCCCAGAGGACTCTACTGAGTGCAGAGGAAAAGGCCCCGGCAGATGGGGTTCACACTCAGCCATTTCCAGCTTGGCGACCTCGACCAAGGGATGTCTCCCCACTGAACCTCAGTTTTCTCAGTAATAAAAGCAGGCTGTTACTTGGGAGGCTGAGACAAGAGGATCGTAGGTTCACATCTAGCCTCAGCTACTTAGTGAGGCCCTCCGCAACTTAGTGAGACCCTGTCAAAATGAAGAATAAAAAATAGGGCTGGGGGTGTATCTCAGAGGTAGAATTCCCCTAGGTTCAATTCCCAGTACTGCAAAACAACAACAACAACAAAAAAAGCAGGATGTTAAACTGGGCTTGGTGGTACACACTTGTAATCCCAGTACTTGGGAGGCTGAGACAGGAGGGTTGCAGGTTCGAGAACAGCATCAGCAAATAGTGAGATTCTCATTAACCTAGTGAGATCCTCTTTCAAAATAAAAATAAAATAGGGCTGGGGATGTAGCTCAGAGGTAAAATGCCCCTGGGCTTAATCCCTAGTACCACAAAAAACAAAACAAAAAAACCCCCAGCAGGTTATACCTACCTCCCAGAGTTGAAAAAACAGATATGAAAGAGCCTGTACTCTAAAGTGGTAGCCACAAATGAGAGACAGCAGTGCCGGAGGAAATCCTCCTGAGACCTACAGGCTGCAGAGCGTTTGGGGTGCCCAACAGTGGGATCAAAGATGAGTGAGACAATGCTCTGCTCGCCTAGAGTCACTTGACAAGCACTCAGGGAACCTTGTGCCAAGTGGCAGGCTAGGCGCTAGTATCCCGCAGTGCAGAGGCAGACATGGGACCAGTGAGGACACATATAGTGAGTGTCACACAGGTGGGGGCCAGACTGGCACTGAGTGTGCAGCTGGAGGGTCAGGAAAGGCGTCTTGGAGAAAGTGACATTTAAGCTGATACTTTGAAGGATGAGTAGGAGTTTGTCAAGTGACAGGAGGAAGTGTGTGCAAAGGCCCCGGGACACAGAGAGTTCAGTGGCTTTAAGAGAGTATCACTGTCCCCAAATCCCTGGGCCAGTAGAACCCCATCACTAATCTCAGCCAGGACGCTGATGTGCTATTGATGTTATCTTCTATTCAACACCTATTCTTTAAACCTGTCATTTCACCTGGATGCAGAGACCATTCTGCCACCCCTGAGGTTTGCTCAAAGCATGATCATTGCTGAATAAACCCCCAGCAAGACACCTGGGGCAGCTCACCTTCTGGCCTTGGCCTCTCCCTGAGCAGGTTCAGGGCGGACTCTCCGGGAGACCGTCCTGGAAAGTTCGCCCATCCTTGCCCTGCTCAACGAGAGCTTCATCAGCACCTGGTCCCTGGTGAAGGAGCTGGAGGACCTGCAGGTGAGTGGGCGGGGACGGCCTGTGGGAACTCCCGAGACAACGCTGAGTGCCAAGGTATCAGGAGTGTGCGACTGTCCCCACAGAGCAACCAGGAGAACGCCTCCCACAGGCAGCTGGCTGGCCTGCACCTGGAGAAGTACAGCTTTCCCGTGGAGATGATGATCTGCCTGCCCAACGGCACTGTGGTAGGCACCGCGGGCCCAGGGGGCGGGAGTGGGGGCGCGGGCCTGCAGGCTCCAGGCTCTGGTGCTGCCGCCTCCTGGCGCAAAGCCCTGAGGTCGTCTGAGCCACAGTTAACCCCTCCAGGACAGGAATGGCAACGCAGGAGTTAGGACACTCTTGTGAGAAGTGAGACCTCAACAGCCCCTTGGGACTGAGTGGCAGTGAACATGGTCCAGGAGCAGGGTCAGCATGCGCCCAAGTGAAGCAGACTGGTCCAGTGGACAGAAGCATGTCCTGGGGGGAAGATTCCCCCAACCATCACAGCCAGCTCCGGGCCAGCAGGGGAGGGAGGGGCCGGGCATTATGGCCAGCAGAGAGAACCAGGGGAGGGGGCCCTGGACTGAGCCGAGGTTCCACACCCCACGGCTCCCTAAGAGCCCCTAAGCCGGCTTTGCCCAGGCCTTCTCATTAAGTTCTGACAACAGCTTTGGGAGATAGATGATCAAGGCCCAGATTTTTGTTTTGGGGATTAAACCCAGGGCCTTCCACATGCTAGGCAAGCACTTACCACTGAGCTACATCCCCAGCTCCCCTCACCTTTTTTTTTGTGGTGCTGGGGATTGAAACTAGGGGTCTTCTACCTCCAAACTACACCTCCAGCCCTTTTTTTAAAATTTTGAAATAGGGTCTTACTAGGCTGCTGAGAGTCTTGTTAAACTGCATTGAACCTGTGATCCTCCTATCTCAGCCTCTAGAGTACTGGGATTACAGGTATGCACAACCATGCCCAGCTAGCCCCAGCCCTTTTTAAAATTTATTTTGAGACAGGGTCTCCCTTAGTTAGCCAGGCTGACCTTGAACTTTTGATCTTCTTGCCTCAGCCTCCCAGTTAGCTGGAGTCACAGGTGTGTACCACCATGCCTAGCTGTCAATGCCCATTTTACAAACAGAGAGTAAGGCTCAAAAAATCCCAGAGACTTGGCAAAAGTTGCAGACAATTCAGAAGTGCAGCTGTTTTAGAACTGGGCCTACTGGAGCCTCACACCCTCTACCTCCTCTGGAGGAAGCCACCCCTTATCCTTTAGTCCAAGGGGTGGCTGGCGTGGGACTGGGCTGCAGGAGGGTGGTCACCTGCCTTGGGATCTTAGGCTGGGGACGATCTAGAGGCAGCAGCTGGGGCTGACATGGGGGGCAGGGGCGTCCAGTGAGGGCTTGGTGGAAGGCAAGGGCAGCAGGCACTGCCCCAGGCTCAGGGGATGAGATGGGCCCTTGGGTGTCGGGAAACCAGGCAGGAAAGTCCTGGGGGAGAGCCAGGCACTCCTACCATTGCTGGCTTCCACCCTGTGGCGCCCACCCCCGGCCGGGGCCCTGGGGTCATGGAGATGAGCAGGCGGGGCTCTGCCCTGCCTGAGTTTTCTCTCCCCTCTGTTGGTTGGTAGGTTTTCTGGCTCATTCATTCTCTCACTTGTTCGTCCACTTACTGGGCGCCATTCTGTGCCAAACTCTTTGCAGGAAGGTGAAGGCACAGCCCCGCCGGTGAGGTGCTCACTAACGGGAGAGGCAGAGGGGAACTGGCCCCGCTGAGTGCTGGGCATAGACAGAAGTGTTCAGGACGGATGGGGAGGAGCTCTGCTGTCAGAGGGCCCCGAGAGCAGGGGCAGGAGAGGACACCCACGAGTGGGTTTCCAGCAGGTGCTTACAGCTGCTTAGTCTGCCTGCTGTCACCCCGAGTTAGGATGGGGGAGGCCTGGGAGGGGCGCCTCCACCCAGGCAGCACAGCACACGGCCAGCCCTTCCCCCAGGTCCACCACATCAATGCCAACTACTTCCTGGACATCACCTCCATGAGGCCGGAGGACATCGAGAACAATGTCTTCAGCTTCTCGTCCACCTTCGAAGACCCGTCCACGGCCACCTACATGCAGTTCCTGAAGGAAGGACTCCGGCGCGGCCTGCCCCACCTCCACCCCGTGGAGTCCTAGTGTGTACCCACGCTGTCAGGAAGCCGGGCGGATGGGACCAGAGCCAGAAGGGACCTCCGCCGTTTCAGACTCGAGTTGCTCCCCACCCCCACAGGTCAACCGAGGGCGGCCACCCTAGTTTCTCCATGACAGTGGGTGGACAGGAGGGGGCCTGGGCTGACAGGTAGAGGAGCTATGAGCTTTGTTGCTGCCATGCCCCTTCTCTACCTGCCTGGCTCTGAAGCTGCTTGGGCCTGGGGAGATTTCCCTGGACGTCCAGGCTCTTGTGGGAGGAGCAGGCTAGATCTCCCCTGGCCTCCCCCTCCTCCCATAGGAAGCGTCCAGGAGCCCTGGCCAGCTGCTGCACAGCACTCCTGTCTACGTGGCGCCTTCCTTCCTTCCCGGCCGCACTCCTTGCTGCCCTTGGGTGCCCGGTGTCCCCAGCTGGAGTCAGTCTCCACTGGCGGCGGCCTCCTAGAGCCAGCGTGCAGAGCCCCTTGCAGAATGGAAGTTGCGCCGCGGCTCCCCAGACTGCTTGAAGACCCAATGCTAGGACCCCAGGACGTCACTCGGGACTTGGGGAAGTTTATCTCATAGTAGGCTTCTGCCTTTAGCAAGGGGACCACTGGGGATCCCCAAGGCCCAGGGCCAGGGCACTCCCACCGCCTGTGCTGGCACAGGGTCACAGCAGGACAGCTGGAGCCAGAGTCCCCATCAGCTAAAGAACAGCCAGTGTGGCCCAGCCGCCGGGGGCACCTCGGACCAGCTCCTCCACCACCAACTCTCCCTGGCCACTCTTGAGGCCTTAGTCCACATCCTGAGCCACTGACCATGGCCAGTTTCTTTTTTATACAAGCAGAAAGTGTTTTTATGGGAACTTTCTCACAGTTTGTAGGTATTTTTTACAACCCCAGTGCTGAGGAGAAAGAAAGGGTAATAGCTCCCCCAGCAGCAGCCCCATGACAGCTGGGTCTGAAATCTCCGATGGATCCAGCTCGATATCATTGCAGTTGCAAACATGGGAAGAAGCATTCCTCTCTTCCTTCTCCTCCAGCGTTTTAAAAACAGTCCTCAGAGGATCAGTATACCCCCAGCTCTCTCCTGCCCTCCACGCGGGCCCAGGAGGGGCCCTTGCATTTCCTTCCATTAAGGCCTTGAAATCACCCTGTCCCCCGTGCACCCAAGTATCTCTCTGCCCCTCACCCACCACGATCTTAAACCCAAAAGAGTACACATGGTGGCGCACACCTGTAATGCCAGCACTTGGGAGGCTGAGGCAGGAGGATTACAGGTTCAAGGCCAATCTCAGCAGCTTAGTGAAACCCTGTTTCAAAAAAAAAAAAAAAAAAAAAAGTAAAATAGGGCTGCAGGTGTAGTTCAGAGATAGAATGCCCTGGGTTCAATCTTTAGTACCACAGGAAAAAAAAAAAAGAGCAGAGGAAGATGGAAGGCAGACACACTCCCTCATTTCTGCTGCGATCCCTTGCCAGCCACAGGAGCACCCACACGGAGCCTTCCTGACAGCCAGCCTTGGTCTCCATTTTGTATCGAGTGTAAAGAGAGCAGCCGTCACCAAGCGCCTTCTCTCTCTGGGCACTCTGCTACAATGACAAGTATTTTCTCATTTAGTCCTCACAACAATCCGGGGAAGTGGATGCCTGTTCCCATTTTTTTTTTTTTTTTTTTTTTTTTGGTTTTTTTTTGGCAGTACTGGGGATTGAACTCAGGGGCATTCTACCTCCGAGCTATACCCCCAGCCCTATTTTTTATTCTTTATTTTGAAACCGAGTCTCACTAAGTTGCAGAGGGCCTCACTAGGTAGCTGAGGCTGGCCGCGAACCCAGATCCTCCGGTCTCAGCCTCCCGAATGCTGGGATTACAAGCGTGCGCCACCACGCCCGGCTGCCTGTTCCCATTTTGCAGGCCTAGAGGCTCAGGGAAGGGAAGGGACTTGTCCAAGGTCACCTAGAGTGCTAGTGCTGTACACACACGTGACTCCACAACCCGTGTCTTGATTGGGGGTGTTTTGTTTGGCATCGCACCCTGCTGCGCTACCGGCCTCTTTTCCCTGAGGTGGAAAGGAAAGCCTTTGAAATCATCATCATGACTCATTCTCTCTGATCTCCAAACCAAACGGGACCTGAGCCAGCGAGTTCAGCCAGGTTCTCTGTCCTTCCATGCTTCTCGTGCTTCTCACGGGGAGGGAGGGCGCCCGAGCCCATCCCAGCGCCCCCACCATCTTGTCCGTGGCCATAGCTCTTTCCGGAGCCCCCGCAGTCTCAGCAGGCTCGTCCTCCCCGCCCCACCCTCCAGCAGGCTGTCCCTCACATCCAGCAATCCTGGTCCTCTACAAAGAGCTGATTGCTTGGGATTTCTGAATCTTCATCAACACCCAGGTGGGGAGGGCCCCCAGCTGCCCTCTTGTCACCCTTTGCCACTTCCCTCCCCTGTCTCCAACATGTCTTCTAATAAACTTGGAGAGACCAGGGTGGCTCAGTGCTTTTTCTTCGAGCAGGATGTTCAGTTCTCTCCTTCCATGGTCTGACTCCCTCCCCTGTTGGGATTGGCTGGGCAGATGGGCAAGAGAGTGTGGCAGGGGCCGAAATGCCTTTGCAGACTGTCCTGGCTGTCACCAGAGGGCTTGAGTGACTTGCCTAAAATAAGTTACTGATAGAGCACTGGTAGAAAGATCCTGAAGTTAAATCCATTGTCTCAGAAGCGGAGCCTGAGACAGGCTTGCAGTGATTTTGTTTTTTTTTTTCTTTTTGGTGGGGGGTGCAGTTTAGGAAAGACTTATGAAGAGTTGAAACAGAAAAGGAGGGAACAATTCTGAGCAGGGACACAGTCTCAAAGCCTAGCCTTGGCCTGACCCACAGAATTGCTCTGGGATGACCACTGGATTCTCAAGCAGCCTTTTGCACCTGTGTCAATCAGTCATTGACGTGGAAAGGTAAAGTCCAAGGTTAGGAGGTTCCATTCTCCTCCCTGCAGGGGAATCTGAGTGGGTCACCAGAACAGCCTCTACAAGCAAAACAGCAGATCTGCATGACCTGCCATTGCCTGCTAGGGGGAAGTAATGATTAAAGGACAGCTTACTGTCCTGGAAAGAACTCTGGACCTGGAAATCAACCTTCATCACACAGTGGGATCAGGAGACCTCTAGGTCTCTGGCCAGAACCAGTTACATAACTTGTGGGGCCCAGTGCAAAATAAAAGTGCAATTCAATGCTCTGTATTTAAAAAAAAAAAAAAGTATACCTCTTTCTTTCTCTTGCTGCATACTGGTGTTTTGATCAATGATGGAAAACATGATAAACCGGGTATGGTGGTGCACACTTGTAATCCCAGTACTTTGGAGGCTGAGGCTGGAGGCTCTGGGTTCAAGGCCAGCCTCAGCTACCTTTTTTTTTTTTTTTTTTTTTTTTGTGGTACTGGGGATTGAACTCAGGGGCATTCTACCTCTGAGTTATATCCCCAGCCCTATTTTTTATTCTTTATTTTGAAACAGGGTCTCACTAAGTTGTGGAGGGCCTCGCTAGGTAGCTGAGGC
>PVLC010012766.1:29056-43528 GCA_004027655.1 Graphiurus murinus
GTGAGGCCCTCCGCAACTTAGTGAGACCCTGTTTCAAAATAAGGAATAAAAAAATAGGGCTGGGGATGTAGCTCGGAGGTAGAATGCCCTGGGTTCAATCCTTAGTACTGAAAAAAAAAAAAAAAAAGCATATGTGATGGTGGTTTCCTAAGATTATAATTGAGCTAAATTTTTTCTATCACCTAGTATTTTTACTATACCTTTTCCATGTTTAAATGCACAGATACTTACCACTGTGCCCAAATTGCTGGCAGTATAGTATAGTAACATGCTGGGCGGGTTTGCAACCTGCAGCAATAGGCTACAGCTTATTGCCTAGGTGTGTAGTAGGCTATACCATCAAAGTTTGCATGAACGTACTCTATGACATTCACACAATGACAATACCACCTAACACACTTCTCGGAGTGTTACCCTGTTACTAAGCAGTGCATGACTGTAATTTCAAGAGCGTGCAACAGCAGAGCAGTTAACCAAGTACAGGGTTATCCTGGGCATGGGGCCCATTGTGACTGCACAGGCTGTTCACCAACAAAGTCAGCCCTGTTCCTGGCAGATAGGGATTGCAGGGTTTGGGAGCAAGGAACTGCAGCTGGGGAGCCAGGCAAAACCGTGTGCTGAGGGCAGAGGAGGAAATGTGTTCCAGGAACTGGGTGCCTTGGAGAGCAGGGCAGTGAGGGTTTGAGCATCAAGGAGTGGGCTTGTGGGCTGGGAAGGAATGTGGGTCTCCTGGCATCTTTAATACTCATCTAATCCAAACGTGCGTATATGTGTGTGGGTGAGTGTGTGTGCAAGTAACACCCCCCCACACACACACACAGACACAATGGCTAAAATAGAAGAAAGCTACATCACACTGGAGGGCAAGAGTCAGAAACAAAAGAGCTGGTTGTGGTGGTGCAGGCTTATAACCCCAGCACTGAGGAGCACAGGTTCAAAGACAGCCTCATCAACTTTTAGTAAGACTCTTCAGCAATCTAGACCCTATTTCCAAACAAAAAATAAAAAGGGCTGGAGGTGTAGCTAAGAAGTTCAATCCCCAGGACTACAAAAACAACAAAAGAGATCCTTCTGCCCATTCTTGTCAGTAAATTTTGCAGAGTGCTTTGGCCATGAAGCATGAATTGTGAAGGGAATCAGGACAAGAAAAGCGAGATATGCTCCAGATCCAGAGGCTGGGATGCTAGGATGAGGATTCTGAAATTTGCGGTAGGGTTGGGGACAGTTGACAGCGGGCGCGCGCGCATGTGTGTGTTCCTGGGGACTGAACCCAGAGGCATTCCACCCGGGGCTACACCCCCACTCTTATTTTTTTTTTTTTTTTTTTTTTGGTACTGGAGATTGAACTCAGGGGCATTCTACCTCTGAGCTACACCCCCAGCCCTATTTTTTATTCTTTATTTTGAAACCGGGTCTCGCTAAGTTATGGAGTGCCTCACTAGGTAGCTGAGGCTGGCCTCGAACCCGGATCCTCCGGTCTCAGCCTCCCAAATGCTGGGATTACAAGCGTGCGCCACCACGCCCGGCTCCCCACTCTTATTTTATTGTTTTTATTTTAAAACAGGGTCTTAATAAGTTGAGGAGGGCCTCACTGTTACTGCGGCTGGCTGTGGACCTGTGATCCTCCAGTCTTAGCCTCCAAGTACTGGGATTACAAGCGTGTGCTAACTCGCCCGGCTTGACAGTGCATATTTTAGAGACTGAGCAGCAACACAGTCACCTCAGCTTCTCGGAATCGGATGGGAATAAACATGGAGAGAAACAAGGAAACAGAGATCTGTGGCAGGCAGTCAGCCCTCTTCCCAGGCAAGCCGACCTCCGCGGGGGCGTGGCATGCAGATGAGGAGTGTCTTTCCGGCTGCCGCCCAGCCCCGCCCCGTCGAGGCCGCGCTAGCCCCGCCCCCTCATCTGGGCCCGCCTCCTGAGGGCGCGGCTCGGCGCGCAGCTGCAAAGGATCGCTTCCGGGGGTGGGTCAGCGGAAGTGAGGAGGGTCGAGGCCGGCCGCCCGTTATGGTAGGAGGGGCCGGGAGGTGAGTGAGTCGGGGAGCCGGAGTCCGAGGTGAGAACGGTCCCAGGGGCGCCCGGGAGGCGGGAGCGCGGCTTTCCGGCTCCGCCGAGGAAGGAGCCGTGGCGTCTGGCGCTGTGCGGAGCCCGAGGCTCCTTTCTCTCTGGAGTTCTCGCGGGAGTCGGTGTTGTCCGCTACATTTGGCGGGGGGAAACTGATTCCTTGAGAGGTAGTTGCTGGTCCTAGTCACTCAGCAAACGGGGACCGAGCCAGCCCAGAGGCTTCTCGTTCCGCCCGCGCTGCACCACGGGCCGGGCCGCCCTGACACTTCTCTGAGACCGGCCGGCTCCGAGGTTCCCGCGCACGCCGGCCCGGGGCCTGTGAGTTCAAGGGCCGCAGGGCAGGCGGCGAGGACGTGGTCGACCTTGGCAGGGTCGGGTCGGCGTCGCGGGAGCGGGGAGCGGGTGCTGGGCGAGGTTCTGTGGCGGCTGCCCCTGGCGCAGCTGCCTGGGGACCTCGCGGGAACCGTGGGGACTGCCCGCGCAGGTCTCCGCCCGCGGGTGCGCTTGGCAAAGTTTCGCGGAGTGCCGCGGCCTCAGCGGGGCGCCGGAGCCCAGGGCTGCTGAGGCGAGGCCCCGCTGCGAAGCAGGTCCCAGTCTCTCGAGAAAGACAGCGCAGACACGTCAGGACAGCCGCCGCGGAAGGGGCCGTGGCAGCGCCAGGGTGCTAAAACCAGCCAGCGCACGGGGCAGGAGACTTCTCCCAGCAGTGACACGTGGGCGGGGTTTCGAAGCTAAGTTGGTATTCGCCTTCAGTCCTGAATTCCACGAATGTTTGAGTGCTTACTGTGACTGGCAGAGTCGTGCTGTGTGCTGCGCGGCGTCCCGGACCTCCTCGCAAAGCACAGGTTACAGTTCTTTGGTTTCTGTCTTGAGTGGCTTCAGAAGGAAACAGGTGCTTGGGGTGGAGGGGGGGTGAACAGGAAAGGAGCCGACCTTGCTGGGGTGGGCATGATGCTTGAGTAGAACTCTGAAGAGGTGCTAAAAATGAGCTTGGTGAATGAGTGCTGGCGTTTTCAGCAGGGGCGGTAGTGTGGCCAGGGGCTCACAGGTAGCCTCTTGGAGGCTGCTGGCAGGACTGCAAGGCCAGAGGGCAAGGGAGAAGCAGGTGTGGCCATGACGTATGCCCAACCAAACTGCAGGCCTTGTGGCCCTGGGGGAGCTTGGTCTCCAGAGGACAGGAAAAGATGATGGTTGTCCCTTGTGGAGGGCCATGCTGAGTTTGTCTAGATTTTATCCTGTTGGCTCTAGCAAGCCAATTTTGGAAAAAACTTGCAGTGTTTTGGAAAGATCCTTCTGGCAGATCTATCCCCAGTGACTTCTCTCTCACCTAGGCACTCTTAGCCCTCAGCACTTGATCCCTAGTTTACCTTTGAGCCTTGCACTCTAACCCTTTTTGCATATCCCTTCCTGTGTCCACCTGTGTTCATATTGCTCTTTTCTCCTAAACTCATCTTGGAGCCAGGGCACTGAATTCACCTGGCCACCTGCCTGGTGTGCCTCTCTTCAGTAGTGAAGGCTGAAGCCTTCCTTAAAATAATGTATCCAAGTCCTGATTCTGTTGTACTGTGAGTTCCTTGAGAGTGTAAAGTCTTACTCTTTCCATAGTCCCTATGATGGCCAGCACAGGATCTGGCACTAGCGAGTATCATTGGTGTTTGATGAACTCACTGATTGCATCAGGGCAGCTGATGTTCACACAGGGCAGCTGTGAAGAGTGCAGTCAGGAGTGATCCTACCCATCAGTATCATGTTTTAAAGTTCATTAACAGTCCATGCCTGTAATCCCAGTACTTAGGAAGCTGAGAAAGGTGGATAGAAGGTTCACAGGCAGCTGTATCAACTTAAGACACTCAGCAACTTACATCTTGTTTCAAAAAATAAAAACAAAAAGGACTGATGGTGTAGCTCAGAGTAGAATAACCCTGGGTTCAATTACCAGTATCTATCTATCTATCTATCTATCTATCTATCTATCTATCTATCTACCTCTCCCCCCCACTCTACACACACACACCTTAAAATCCTCTATTTCAGTGACCCATAAGGCGGCCTAGATGCTGTCCCCTTTTTTCAGATGGCAAAAACCATTATTCAGAAAGGTTAAATGACTTGCTAAAGCCAAAAAATGGCTCTTGGGGGAGGGGGGTATATAGCTCAGTGACACAGGAGGCCATGGGGTCAATCCCTACCACCATAAACAAAGAAAACCCTCTTTCTCCTATAGCCCAGTGGAATGAGGTCAGCATGAACTGGCTGTTGATTCTCCTCTCTTGCTCCATTGCAGGGGACCAGCAGTAGTAGACTGGGTAGCACATGCTGTGCTTTTACATCTCATTTTCAAAAATGAATGCTGAAGCCAGGTGCGGTGGCTCAGGCTTGTAATCTCAGTTCTTGGAAGGCTGAGATAGGAGGATCACAGGTTCACAGCTGCCTCAGCAACTTAGACTGCCTCTTTCCCTTTCTTTTCTTTTGTGGCGCAGGGGATGGAACCCAGAGGCATTCTACCTCTGAGCTACACTCCCAGCCCTATTTTATTTTTATTTTGAAACAGGGTCTCGCTTGCTAGGTTAATGAGTCTCACTAGTTGCCAGGGCTGTCCTTGAACCTGTGATCCTCCTGGGGGAGACCCTATTTCAAAACAGAAAATAAAACAGGGCTAGGAGTGTAGCTCAGATGTAGAATGCCTCTAGGTTCAATTCCCAGTATATATATATACTGTGTGTGTGTGAGATTATATATATATAATCTCACACACACACAGAAAAAAAAAAAAGCTGAGCTTGGATGATACCTTCAGTGTGGCTCTCCCATGTGCTTTGTAGTTACCAAAGGGTTTTATTTACATCTTTAGAAGTTTTGCCTCAGGAAACCTTAGAACCCAGGAAGGTTCTAAATTGGCCAAGCTCACCAGCAAATTTGGAATATAACCTTTAAGGGTATGGATTTAGAAAATCTAGTGTTAGGTGAGAACAGCCTCTTGGGCTGGTTTTCTCCCTGAGAAACTTCAGAGGTCTTGGTTTTAGTCATGGCTCTGCAGGGCCTGGTTTGTGAGGCTTCTGTGGTGGTCACTGAGTCCCCACTGTGGGACTTCTTTCACAGGAAGGGAAATACGGTGTTCCTCAAGATGGCCTGATATGAAGGAGTCACACCTTCTGCCTTTCCGAGCTTCCCTGTTCTTCAAGTGCAGGAGCTGGTTGAAGCGTCAGGAATGGAAGCCAATGTGGTAAGAAGTGTTCCCAAGGGAGGGAGAGGAGGTTGAGCACTGGGCAGTCTGCTGAATTGGAGGCCTGGAATTGGAGTAAGGCTGTCCTCCTACCTTTTCCTCTAGAGAAGAATCTATTACGATCTTGGGGACACTTCAGGAGTCAATGTGTTTCTGCTTTTCTGTGCAGAGGGAGGAAAGGGAAGCCTGGATGGTCTTTGCCCACAGCTAATTACTAGCCCCTTCACTGAGCAGTCCCAGCATTGACTACCTTAGCAGCAGCAGATGTCCCCTTTGGTGCTGGCCAAGGTGAAGGCTGGCAACTGGAGAACCTACCCTCACTCATAATTGAAACCTGACGTACTCCCTGAGTACTGTCCCTCAGAGTGGGATTTCAGGCTTTGTCAGAGAAGAGAGGACAGGGGCAGTTAGACTTACTGTTTCTGAGATTGTTGCTGTCTCTGTCTCTCTATTCTAGACTATTCCAATCTGGCAAAACAAGCCACATGGGGCTGCTCGAAGTGTAGTGAGAAGAATTGGGACCAATCTACCCTTGAAGCCGTGTCCCCGGGCATCCTTTGAGGTGAGTGTGTTGAGGCAAGGAAAGTACAGGCTTATGGGGTATAGGAGGAGGCTGCCATTTATGTGCCCCAGACCTCTTTTGACATTTGCCAAAACAGCTTGCTTTCCAGGTCACTTTTTCAGTTGGTCAAGAAATATTTACTAAGTGCTTATAATAGATCCTGCTCACTGTGCCTTCCTGACTGCACACAGAACTATGACCACAATGGTCTGACTTCCAATTTGCTCATAAATTAATAAAGCTGTGCCAGGTGTAGTGGTGCACGCTTGTAATCCCAGGACTTGGGAGGCTGAGACAAGAGGATTGCAGGTTCGCGGCCAGCCTCAGCTACTTAGTGAGACCCTCTTTCCAAATAACAGAATAAAAAATAGGGCTGGGGATGTAGGTCGGAGGTAGAATGTCCCTGGGTTCAATCCCTAGTACCATACACACACAAAAAAAAAATTAATAATCCTGCATCTCATCTATGTTGCCTCTGCTAAGTGATTCAGATTGCATCAGGCTCTAGCAGTTCAATTTATCAGAGCAGGCCAAAGGCATTTGCTGAATCAAATCTCCAGACGAGTTAAATCTGTCTTTTGAGGTGTTTGTCTGTAACCTGGAAGGTCCCTATATGGGACACCTAGCCGCTGTTTTTGATGTTTGCATGAGGCACTAGTCCCCATTCTCCTCTTTCTGGCCACAGATGACCCATTCCTTTACTGGGCTACTTCATTTTTACCTGTTAGCTACGGATCCTTTAGTACCCATTCTGTAGCAGAGATTCCTGCCTGTTCCAGGTCTTTGAGACACCCTTTTGAAGTAGAAAGCTAAGTTGCATTTATTAGTCCCAACTGCCTCCCTCTAAGAACTCATGGTGAAGCACCAGCTCTAGGCTAGATGGTTAAGGTGAGTAGGTTTGGGAAGCTGGGACATAAAAGAACCACTTCTGCTTTCTGCCCACACAGTGGAGACAGAAATACATGCATGAAAGGACATGGTAGAAACAGAAATGAAGGAGCTGAGTTTGTATATTTTGAGATGGTAACTGCAAAGTCTGTGTAGGAACTGGATCTGGAGTTAGAAGTGATATCAGGGCTGGTATTATAGTCAGACTTAGGTTTGGAAGTGTGTGTTGGTGGGGATCTATCCCATGACCAACTATCCAGAATTGCCTAAGGGGCATGGGCAGGATACAGTCCTGGCTGCCTCAGAAGTACCTGAAATGTAAATACATCTAGAGAATGTGACTGATTCCATAGAGGTTGCCCCCACACTTGACTATACGCTCTCCAGTCCATTGGCCAGATGATACTGGGCAGAGACAGTCAAAGACATAGCCTTTCTCAGAGTTGGCCGTATGTGGGAGTAATATCAGTAATACTAGCTGACATTTATTGGGCACATGCTATGTACCAGGCACTATGCTAACGCTTATCTATGTTAACTCATTTAATTGCCAAGAGCAACGGAACATTCAGAGCTAATCCAGGAAAGCAAATGGGAGCTCCCCTGAAATAACCCATCTTAAGCCAGGCGTGGTGGTGGCACATGCTTGTAATCTCAGTCCTTGGGAGACTGAGACAGGAGGATCGCAGGTTCACAGCCAGCCTCAGCTACTTAGGCTCTCCTCAACTTAGTAAGACCCTGTATCAAAACAAAAATAAAAAATAGGGCTGGGAGGGTAGCTCAGAGGAAGAATGCCCCTAGGCTCAACCCCTAGTTCGGCAAAAGAAAAAGAAATCCCATTATGGTTGCTTTTGTATGATTAATAACTTTTGGGGGGGGGGGGCAGTACTAGGATTGAACCCAGGGACATTCTACCTCCCAGCTACACCCCCAGCCCTATTATTACTATTTTTTTTTTTTTTTTGCGGTACTGGGGATTGAACTCAGGGGCATTCTACCTCCGAGCTACACCCCCAGCCCTATTTTTTATTCTTTTATTTTGAAATCGAGTCTAAGTTGCGGAGTACCTCACTAGGTAGCTGAGGCTGGCCGCGAACCCGGATCCTCCGGTCTCAGCCTCCCAAATGCTGAGATTACAAGTGTGCGCCACCACGCCCGGCTCCATATTATTACTATTTTTAATTTTAATTAATTAATTTATTTTTTTTGTGGTACTGGGGATGGAACCTGGGGGCATTCTACCTCTGAGCTACAGCCCCAGCCCTATTTTTTAAAAAATTCTTTATTTTGAAACAGGGTCTCACTAAGTTGCAGAGGGCCTCATTAAGTAGCTGAGGCTGGCTGCGAACCTGCGATCCTCCTGTCTCAGCCTCCCAAGTCCTGGGATTACAAGCATGCACCACCACGCTCAGCAATAACTTTCAGCAATAACTTTTTATTTAATTGTAAATATTCAAATTATCAGGTTTGCATAAAACAACTGTGCTATAAGACAATCCCAATTAGCTTTGGCTCTGTTCTTAGCCCCAAAAACCACCACCACCACCACACACACAAAATAAACCAAGTTAGCTATAAAGATGTAGAACTAGCCAGGGGAAATCTCTCATTGATATAAGAGGTTATTCATGACCTTATTCAATATTCTCACAACCAAAAGGCAAGAATTTAGACTGTAGCCGTCTTTATTAAAAGGTAGCTCAGTATAGTAGGCATGGTGTCACACGCCTATAATCCCAGTACTTGGGAGGCTGAGACAGGAGGATATCAAGTTCCAGACCAGCTTCAGCAACTTAGACTCTCAGCAACCTACAGAGAGACCCTATTTCAAAACAGATTTTTAAAAAGTATTGGGGATGCAGCTTAGAGGAAGGATGCCTCTGGGTTCAATCCCCAGTAACACACACACACACACACACACACGCGCACGCACGCACGCACGCACTCAGGCCAAGTGCTGTGGCACACACACCTATAATCAGCAACTCAGGAGGCTGAAGCAGGAGAATCACAAGTTCGAGGTCAGCCTGGGCAACTTAGGAAGCCCCAGTCTCAAAATAAAAAAAGAAAAAAGAATTTGTAACCCACAAACTCTTTCGCTTCTGGGCCCCTTTTCAAGCTGTTTCCAGCCGGGAACCTCCTACTCAATCTAGGAGCCTTTCTGACACATAGTGCTGGATTAGGTGCTCCCCTACATATTCTGCAGTCTGATTGGCTGATCATGGTGTCGGTAATGTTTGTTGGTAAATTTTGCTTCCCCACAGACGCTGCCCAACATCTCTGACCTGTGTCTGAGAGATGTACCCCCAGTCCCTACTCTGGCTGACATTGCCTGGATTGCTGCAGATGAAGAGGAGACATATGCCCGGGTCAGGTAGCTAAGGCATTAACAAGTCTGCTAGGAAATGGGGAGGGAGGGTCCTTCCCAGAAGTGACAAGTAGCCAGGAGAATGCTTATGAGACTGAGAGCAATAGGAATGAAAGCCATGGGTTCAGAGGGAAGCATAACCAGTAGGGTAAAAGAATTTTGGAAGGGATGCAGTGGCCAGCTGTCTGTGATGGATATGTTTGTTTCTTTGGTCCAGGAGCGACACACGTCCTCTGAGGCACACCTGGAAGCCTAGCCCTCTGATTGTCATGCAGCGCAATGCCTCAGTGCCCAACTTGCGTGGGTCTGAGGAGAGACTTCTGGCCCTGAAGAAGCCAGCCCTGCCAGCCCTAAGCCGCACCACTGAGCTACAGGATGAGCTGACCCACCTACGCAGCCAGATTGCCAAGATAGTAGCAGCTGATGCAGGTAGGAGCCCCTGACTCAGGGCCATAGTATAGCAAGCTATCTTCCCCTGGCTTTTGAGCAGGATAGGGGTAAGGAAAATGGTCATCTGATTCAGAACGACTTGGGCCCCTTGGGTTGGTTATCCTGAGAGATCTGCTAGCCTGTAGTGTCCTTTAGATGATTTCCACCAGTCATTGGGGCTGAACGGTTTGGTTAGGAACAAAATCTTTACTTAACCTGTATCCCCAGATATCCTCTTAGCCACAAAAAACTATGCCCTCTTCTAGGTGTCTTTAAGATTACATATTCCTTGAGCCCATAGCAGCTTCACCCACTACCACCACCACCACCACAAGAGACATATCCCCTTTAAGCACCTATCTTCCCTTCCTTGTCCTTTCTACAAGAGATCACCTCTCTATCCCTCCAGCATTCTATCTGCAGTTAAGGTAGAACCCATGGAAATGGATGGGAAGAAGCCTGCCTTGACTAGAGGCATGGACAAGCAGGTGGATCTCTTTCAAGATGCTCAGTGGCTCAAATTCATAGTCAGTTGGTAGAGCACATAAAAATCTTAGTGTTCTCTTTAAAATTTCCATGTATTTAATTCTCCCACAAGGAAGTTTTATGGAGAGATTGCGCTTAACTTCACATTTCTATTTCTTGTCTACTTTTTTTCATTATCCAAGATGACAAGTCAAAATAGCTTATGACAAATTAGAGTATTTCTCAAAAATTGAGGAAATTTTCTCCATTAAAACTTGGGAAACTAGTTTTGTCCAGAACAGTTCTAGCTCACAGATAACAAGATTCAAAGGAGAATTAAAAGCGCCATTCCAGTTAGAGAAAAGGACAAATGCTGCTGTCACTGCTGCTTCCGTTTAAGACAGGGCTGTCATTCTATAGCCCTCTGGGAAATGGGAGCTCTTTAGGAACCAAGGCTTTTATGGGATGGGTTTTTCTACTCTCCTGAACACTGGAAGAGCCCAGTGCTTCTCCATAAGTGGGAACAGCTATAGATACCATTCTGTCATAGTGTCAGCCCAAGGAATTACAATATCCTGTAAACAGTGCTTGTGGGGAGAAAATATCACTGCTGTATTGTAGACCCAATGTCCATCCATGCCTATTGTTTTCTCTTTCAGCTTCGGCTTCATTAACGCCAGATTTCTTATCTCCAGGAAGTTCAAATGTCTCTTCTCCCTTACCTTGTTTTGGCTCCTCATTCCACTCTACAACTTCCTTTGTCATTAGTGACATCACCGAGGAGACAGAGGTAGAGGTCCCTGAGCTTCCATCAGTCCCCCTGCTTTGTTCTGCCAGCCCTGAATGTTGCAAACCAGAACACAAAGCTACCTGCAGCTCATCTGAAGAGGATGATTGCATCTCTCTGTCCAAGGCCAGCAGCTTTGCAGACATGATGGGTATCCTGAAGGATTTTCACCGGATAAAACAGAGCCAAGATCTGTAAGTATTTGACAAGGGGCTTTGGTGGTCTACTTAAGTCGCACATGGTGAATGATCTAATACAGCATATGGTTGGTTATTACTAAGGACTATGTAAGTCCATACTTTATAGTCATTACAAATAATGAAATAGTAAAGCATGAGCCAGGCTTAGTGGTGCACACTTGTAATCCCAGTACTTGGCTGAGACAGGGGGTTAGGTTCACACCCAGCCTCAGCTACTTAGTGAGGTCCTCTGCAATTTAGTGAGACCCTGTTTTCAAATAAAAAAACTTAGCCGGGCGTGGTGGTGCACGCTTGTAATCCCAGCATTCGGGAGGCTGAGACCAGAGGATCCGGGTTCGCGGCCAGCCTCAGCTACCTAGTGAGGCACTCCGCAACTTAGACTCGGTTTCAAAATAAAGAATAAAAAATAGGGCTGGGGGTATAGCTCAGAGGTAGAATGCCCCTGAGTTCAATCCCCAGTACCGAAAAAAAAAAAAGAAAAAAAAAAAAAAAACCAACTTAAAAATAGGGCTAGGGGGTATATCTCGGGTAGAATGCCTCTCCTGGGTTCAATCCCCAGCACCACAGAAAAATAAAATAAAATAGTAAAGCATTCCAGTTAAGAGATGAAATCTGGAACCAGCTAGCTTGGTTTTAAAGTTTGCACTGACACTTCACTTGCTCAGTGACTGGCAACTGGGCAAACTGCATGCTCTTCTGTGCTTTAGTTTCCCATTGGTAAGAGGCATCTGCCACGCCGAGACAGGATTTCAGGTTTGCGGCCAGCCTCAGCTACTTAGGCCCTCTGCAACTTAGTGAGACTCTGTTTCAAAATAAAGAATAAAAATAGGACTCGAGATGTAGCTTGGAGGTAGAATGCCCTTGGGTTCCATCCCCAGTACTACAAAAAAAAAAAAAAAAAAAAAGCATCTGCTGCCAAGATTGTTATGAAGATTGAGTGAGATAATGTGTGCACAAGGAGAGTGCTGCTGGGACAGAGCAAGAACTTCCTAATTACAAGCTTTTATTGTATCTCCAGGACCCGGAGTTTAATGAAGGAGGAAGACCCTGCTGTGCTTATTTCTGAGGTCCTAAGGAGGAAGTTTGCGCTGAAGGAAGAAGATATCAGTAGAAAAGGAAACTGACAGCACTCTACTCTGCAAACTCAGTCTTATGCTCCTGGAATTCCTTCAATAGCTGCCTTCTTCACCGCAGATGTTTCTGCCTCTCAATTAGAAATCTAAACTGAGCTAGATCTTGGATTGAAAGAGAAGAGCTGGATTACGTGTTTCTTATACTTCAAACCTTAACAGAAGCTAAGGCTTGTAGTTTGAGCTGAGACATTTATTACAGGTAATTACATAAGGTGGAGCATCTCAGCTTACAGGGCAAGATAGAAGTTTCTTGGTTTTCCTTGCCCCTGTGTGAAAATAAGTCCCAAATGAATAGATTACTTCACTGCATTAGACCCCATAACTGGTCTCACCGGACACTTTGTGCCCAGCTGTCACTCACTCTCAGCAGCTTCCTTGCAGCAGGGCTGAGAAGGGGCTATACGTTTATGTACATGTTCACAGGGCAGAGAAGATCTTATTCTGCTCTATCATAAACTTACACCAATGCTCAGCACTCACTCCCTCCCTGTCTAGATGTAGAGGTTGGGCCGCTGGACCAGCCAATACTTGGGCTGCTGCTGAGAGGCCTGGCCTGTTTTTTCTTAAACATGTTTTATAATACTGTACAACCAAATCTACCCTCCAAGGTCCTGGGGGCCTCATCACTTCCACTGGTTGAAAACTTTTTCTTCCATGGACTTTAAGTCCATTAGGAAAGAGAAATGGGGAGGGGAAAGAGCATACCATCCTTCTTCCAGGCCTTTGATTGTTCCTTTGGGTTGGGCCAGGGTTTGTATCTACTGCATCATGCATGACTCAGATGCCCTCAGGGCCCTTTCTCTATGGTATGTATACTGTGTGTGTTTGGGTTGAAACACTACCTGACATTAAATGAAGGATTTGGAGAAAGTACTTTTTCTTTTGGTCTAAGTTTTGATCACCAATATCTCTTAGGAGTAGAGGATTTCTGTTAAAGGTATATGGACTTTCTTAAACAGGCTTCTGGTTTCCCCCTCTCTTAGAAGGTCTTGCACTTTAATAAGAGAAAAATTCCCTAGGAAGTTTCTTCTCCCTTTCTGTAGAAATTTTTGTCCTAAACTCTTAAAAGCAGCTCTATTTTATAATTTCTTTTACTGGAGCTTGAACCCAGGGGCATTCTACCTCTGAGCTACATCCCCATCTATTTTATAATTTGCAAGTTTGCCACCTAGAGGTAGCATAAGCTTCAGGAATGATACCTCTGACATGAGAAACCTGCCACCTGGTGGATGATGCCTTGGTTAGGCTTAGATGATGCCAAATTAGACTTAGGTTCAGTTTGGACCCAGGGCGATGACACAGCACACATTAAAAACTTTCAGAAATAAAATTGGTAATGTTTTAATTACCACCAGAGCCAATTCTGCAAACATTAATTTGTTTTTACAAAGGGGATTCCCTCCCATTTCTTGGAAGAAAATGATACAGCCACACCTAGATATACAGCTCAGGCTTTTTTAGGAGGAGGTATTTAAACTATGTAACTTTAAAATGCAGTACAGTTACAAAAAAAGATAAAGACTACTGCCATTCTCCCTTTCTCTATCCTCTCCACATCTGTACACTGGGATGGGAAGATCAGCCTTCTCTCTCTCTCAAAATGGGGTCAGGAATAATGGTCTGAAGCTTAGGCTGAGTGGGGAATATTATAGCCAGAGGTGAAAAGGGCAAACATCTGTAAGAAGCAAGGACCCAGCCAGGCATCTGAAAGCCACCCCTTTGCCCAGGCTGAATAATAGGCTTTTCAGTGGAGGGATAAGTTCCTGCCCCGCCTCCTTAGTACTCACCACACTCAAGTGATTCTCCAGTCACCTTCTTCCTGAGAGGACAGCATGATGCCAATCACAATGCCTCAACCACTGGCACTGCCTGCTTTATTTACACAAAGTGCTCAATAATAACAGCTTAATCCCACACTGTCTTCCCCCATAAACCCTCACTCCCTTCACAAGATAATTTCCTGACTCGGCCATTTCAAGCTACTTTTAGAATCAAACCCTCATAAACATTCAAAACTGGTGCTTGATAACTTGGTTACCTTCAGAGTCCTGGGTAAAGAGCAAGTCGGGCTGCAGGTTTAACTGAGTGGGTCCATCCTGGCACTGAGCCTGAGGGCAAGCAGGAAACTGCCCTAAACCCTGATCCCAGGCGTTGGTTACATCTTGGAAAGGGGCTCTAACGTTGTGGGCAATGACTCGTTGGCCCTGAGAATCTTCAGTGAAAAGCTGACTCCAGGAGTCCTTGTCATTCTTTTCACTTTCCCAAGAAAACACAGGAACAGGACAAGGGCTTTGTTTCATTGATTGTGAGTTTTCTCTACTCCAGGAGTCCTTGTAAGTTTGAAGACACA
>PVLC010012767.1:0-43416 GCA_004027655.1 Graphiurus murinus
TGATCCAGCAATACCACTACTGGGTATATACCCAACAGAATGGAAACCAAATTATCAGACCGATGCATGTGTATCTATGTTTATAGCAGCTCAATTCACAATAGCCAAACTATGGAAGCAGCCAAGATGTCCAACCACAGATGAATGGATTACAAAACTATGGGATATGTACACAATGGAATTTTACTCAGCCATAAAGTAGAATAAAATCATGCTCTTTGCAGGGAAATGGATGCAACTGGAAAACATTATGTTAAGTGAGATTAGTCAGTCACAAAGAGTTAAGAAGCATATGTTCTCCCTAATATGTGGATGCTAGGGAGAAGACGGGGCATAGGAGGGTCTCCAGATGAAAAGGAGAGATCCTCGAAAAGCAAAGAAGTTGATTTAATTGTAGTGGATGCATGGGGCAGAGGGAAGCCCTAAAGCACATGATGTACTTACACAATCATATCAAGGTCACTCACTGAAGTGAACCTGAGGGGAGGGAATGGGGTGGGAATTGGGGAAGGGGTCAAATGAGAATTGTGTGCAAATATGTTGTTAACAACTAGTACTTAACAAAGATGTATGCTATATTGCACGAATTACTATAATAAAAATTATAATTAAAAAAAATAATGTGCAGAAGGACCTGCACATTAATAGAGTAATGGAAGGGAATTAGGGGAGGAAATTAGGGAGGGGTAGAGGGAGGATTGAAGAAGGAAACAGTTCAAATAATACTATGGCAATATGTGAAGGTATCACTACCAATCTCTCTAACATGTTTGAGGAGGGGGACCAGGGAGCAGGGTGGGATATAGAGGAAATCTACCAAGAGCTGTGTGCATGTGTGTTTGTGTTGCATTGACCCGCCCTGTGATGTATAATTGCAATAGATTCATAAAATATTTTTAAATGTGTAACATTTCATATATACAATGGAATGCTATTTAGCCTTAAAAAGGAGTAAAATGCTGAAACCTGCTACAAAAAAAAAAAAAAAAAAAAAAGAACTTTGAAGATACTATCCTAAGTGAAATAAATCCGACACAAGGGGACAAATCTTGTGTGATTCCATTTATATGAGGTAGAGTAGTTAAATTCAGAGACTAGATTCCCAGAGCCTGGGAGGAGGGAGAATGGAGAATTGCTTTTTAATGGGTACAGAGTTTCAACTAGGAAAGATGAAAAAATTCCAGGCACGGATGGTGGTGGTGGTGGTTGTACAATATTTTAAATGTACTAAATGCCACTGAATTATAGTTATATACCTAAAATGGGTAAAAATGGTAGATTCTATGTGTGTTTTACCACATGCTTTTAAAAAAAGCAAAAGTAGACATTGTACCTTCACCCACAAGCAAAGCTATGAAAATGTGTTTGGAGGAGGAGTGCAGCAGCATTGTACAGGATTAAAATATGCTTCCTGCCCCCCAACCCAAGTAAACTAACTTTTTACAAAAAAAAAAAACTAGTTTTTGTTTTGTTTTATTTTTTGTAATGTGGTCTACAAGGAGAATGCCAAGATCCAGGAAGCTGGCAGTGTGGATACTTGGACACTTTTCTGCAGGGAGTTGGGGCAGCAGACAAAGGCAGAGAAGGTGGGGCAGGCAGCAGAAGGGCCACCATCAGACCAGCCCAGAGCTTTACAAGGGGACAGTGTCACATGCTTCATCATGGAGACCTCTACCCTTAGTTTCAAACCATAGCTGCAGTTTTTTATTTGGTTTGGCTTGGTACCAGGGATTGAACCCAGGGGCATTCTATTTCTGAGCTACACCTCCAACCCTTTTTTATTTTGAAACAGGATCTCACTAAGTTGCTGGAGCTGGTCTTGAACCTGTGATCCTCCTGACTCAGCCTCCCAAGTACTGGGATTATAGGCTCCACCACCACACCCAGCTAGCTGCATATGTTCTCGATAGAGGCCTGGACATGAAGATTGACCATAACACTTGTTGTTTTAAACAAAATTTGCACTGATATAGAGGCACAAAAACACAAAGAAATTTGCAAATTTTCTCTTAATGACAACCTGTCTTGAGGCTGAGGTCTTAAGTATGATGTTTCAGTGAGGCTTCAGAGCTGGGTGTGGTGGTGCAGGCCTATTGTCGCAGGACTTGGGAGGCTGAAACAGAATCACGGGTTTAAGACCAGCCTCAGCAACTTAGCAGATCCTCAGCAACTTAGCAAGACCCTGTTTCAAAATAAAAAACTAAAAATGGCCAGGGGTATAGCTCAGAGGTAGAAAGCCCCTGGGTTCAATCCCCAGTACCAAATAAAAATAGTTTACATTTTTTCTCCACATAAAGTGAATGAACATCAAGTATCTTTACTAAATAATGGAAAGGGGACTAGTTCTCAAGTTAGAAGACCAAAATTTGAATCCTGTAAATGAGAAAACGAATATGCAAATATACATTGTTAGTTTGACTATTACATGCATTCGTGTGCATTGTTCTCGCTCTTTATAGCAACTCTGTTCCCTATTCCCGTGTGGGTGGAGACACAGAGCTGAGAGAGATGACCTGTCTTGAGTAAGCACCGACAGGCAGATCCATACTGAACCAAAGCTGCCTTCTCTAACACCAGAGCTCTCTGGGTCCACCACAGCCACCAAAGGCTGGCAATTACATGCATGAATTTTCCAGAAGTCATGACCAGAATGTTCTAGTTCACCAAATTGTTTTTAGGGCAAGAATGAGACTAAAATATTGTGTTAATACATAGGTCCAACCACAGTATTTACTGTTGCTATTATATTTCCTATTTGCCTTGAAATTTTTTTGCACCTTGACCATTTCAATTCATTGAATCTCAGAGATACCTAGAAGTTAGGTAGAATAGCTGGATTCAACCCATCTTACAGATGATTAAACCAGGTTACTGGAATACTCTGACTTATTAAAGGCCACATGGTTGATATGCTGGTGCTGAGTCAGGGCTATATCTTGAGATTCTTATTTCTTGGCTGCTAATTTTCATCACAGTGTAGAGATGACTCTATAGTGGTGCTAAGGTATGATTAGAACTCTGGCCCATGCTGAGCACTGCGGAGGAAAAAAAAGGGAGAGTGGAAACAAGCCATTGAAAACTAGTCTCTCACATTAAAGAAGTGTGGTTGAAAGCAACAGTTTTAAGACAAAAACTTTTAGAGAAAAACTGAAAATTAGAAATATAGTCTTTTTTTTTTTTTTTGCGGTACTGGGGATTGAACTCAGGGGCATTCTACCTCCGAGCTATACCCCCAGCCCTATTTTTTATTCTTTATTTTGAAACCGAGTCTCACTAAGTTGCGGAGTGCCTCACTAGGTAGCTGAGGCTGGCTGCAAACCCGGGTTCTCCGGTCTCAGCCTCCCGAATGCTGGGATTACAAGCGTGTGCCACCACGCCCGGCTAGAAATATAGTCTTCACTAATTCAATTATTATCTGCGAGTCGAGGAAAGGCCATCGTTAATTAAATTTTAGAATTACAAAAGTTCAGATATGCAGATCAAAATATTACTACTTTTGTTTCTTTGCCAGATAGCATCTCTATAAGCCAGTTTCACTTAAAATGAAAGTCTAAGCCAAGTATAGTGGCACACATCTGCACATGGGAGGCTAATACAGGAGGATCACAAGTTCAAGGCCAGCCTCAACAACTTAGTGAGACCCTCAGGAACTTAGTGAGACCCTGTTTCAAAATAAAAAGGACTGGGAGTATAGCTCAGAGGTACATACCGGTACCCCTGGTTTAATCTCTAGTACCAAAAAATTAAACATAAATAATGGGTTACAGGCATGTGCCACCATACTCAGCTCAATCAACAAATATTTATTAAGCAGTTAACATGTGGTCACTATTTTGATCTCTTGGAATATGTTGGTAAACAAACAGATAAAATCCCTGCCCTCTGGAGCTTACGTTCCAGTAGCTTCAAAGGTAATTTACCATTCAAATATGAGTGGTGTAAACCATGTTGATTTCTAAGGTAAGGGTTGTTCATTACAGTATACCCTTATGCAAATCATTTTTTGGTGGTTGTAGCAAAGGGTTAAGGTGAAATTGGAGTTCAACATTAGAGAAAAGCCAGCTGTGTGGCCCACACCTGTCATCCCAGTACTCGGGAGGCTGAGACAGAAGAATTTCAGGTTTCAGGTAAACCTCAGCAACTTAGCAAGACCCTCAGCAATTTAGTGAGACTGTTCAAAATAAAAAAATAGAAAGGGCTGGAGTGTAGCTCAGTGGCAGAGCACACTTGGGTTCATCCCCAGTACCACAAAACAAAAAACTAGAGAAGTACTTGTACCAGTCGATTCTAAAGAAACCATTCTTTTCCACCCTATTCCAAGTGTTACACTAACCATTCATTGTTTATGAATTTCTGGTCTATAGTTCCTTTTTCAACACAGAGTTAATAATGAAACGAAGGGTTCTGGGTGGAAATATGGCAGAATGGGGAGGGGGAAGACAGGATGACAGCACATTCTGTGGTTTACATCCTCAGAAGCATCAACAGGCACAAAAACAGGAATGTTTAATTGTCTCTCGTGTTGCCTCCTAATACAAGCCAATACTTTTGAAACTAATGTGGTCTGGAAACTTTTAAGAGACTAATTGCAACTCAAGGGAACGAAAAATCTGAAAGTGTTAGGTGGTAGGGGAGTAGTGCAGCTTATTAGCTCCTTTAGAAATGTGTTAAAGTGCAGATGTAAATGAATTAATTCAGTAAGTACATTTTAAAAAGCAAATGTGAAACACATTGAGCTCATATATACACAGCCTTAAGTTCATGAAAATTCTGATGAGGAAAGTTAGTGCTTTATTTTTTAATTAAAATAGTTAATTAAGATAATTATAGATTCTGTGGGTTGGGGTGGTTGTTTGCTGTTTGTTTGTGTGTTTGTTTGTTTGTTTGTTTGTTTGTGGTGCTGGGGATTGAACCCATAGGCATTCTACCTCTGAGCTACACCCCCAGACCTATATATATATATATTTTTTTTTTTTTAATTTGGAAACAAGGTCTCACTAAATTGCTGATAGCCTTGCTAAGTTGCTGAGCTGGCTTTGAGCCCATGATCCTCCTATCTCAGCCTCCCAAGTACTGGGATTACAGAAGTGTACCACCACACCCAGCTCTATGTATTTGTTAACTAAAAAATTCAGCATATTCTGTGGGTAGTTTGCTCATAGAAGAAAATGCTTGGGGGCATTTCCCTGTATCCATCCTCTAAGTTCTAAAAATTTTGGTCTTCCTTAAGCCTGGCTATCATGAGGATTATAGCTTTCTTGATTTAAAAAAAAATGACATTTGACATTTTGTGACTTTTGAATGTGGTGATAAGATAACAAATAGCTGAACAAACATCTCTGAGAACTATGCAGAGGTTGAGTCAACCTCAACTTCCAAATGTGTGTTGGGGATGGGGCAGGAAGCTGCTAAGCAGAAAGGTCCTTAACCGCTAAAATGAAAGTGTTGGATTCTACTGCAGCATTGAAGCAATCCCTTGCTCAAGGTATTTTTTTTTAGACACACCTAGTTAGGATTAATAAAATGAACTTCTGTGTGAAAATCTTCATTATTGTCACTGTTTACCCTAAAATATTTTCATAGATTTTATTAAGCTTTATGCTTTCCACATTTTTTAAGACTTTTTCTTTCACAGAACTTGCTTTAATCCTAGTGGGCACTTACATTTAATTACTGTGCAATCTCCTTAGCTATGAGCTTGAAGAACAGCTTTTTATAGATTAAAATTTAGACAGGTTTTTCTTAACCTTTGTCGATTGCGAATTGGAATGACTGCTTGTCTGCAATGCTGAGATGTGTGTGGATTGAAATCATCGTCATAGAGACAGAAAGGCAGGGAGCCAGCCTGAGTCATGTCATTCTCACGAGCTTGATTTTTGCCTGTGTTTTTTGGTGAGAAGACATTACAATTTTAAAAAATCAGCCCTGAGCTGAACTACAGGTCTTCCATTTCATTTATAAATTATGAAATTGAGTTGAAGGAGGTATTGACTGGAAATCAAAGCAGTGAATTATGGGCCATCAAGAGTGCTTTTAATTAGTAATATTGCCAGCAGCCTTGGTCCAGACCCTAGGGGAAATTTAGGGGACAACTGTGCACACTCTGAGTCCCTTGCTACCATCCTCTGCAGAGCCTCAGCCCCATAGGACTGCTCCATCACACCCACAGTAAATGAGTCCCTTTCTAATTCACCATTACCCTTCTCAAGATACTTCCCTAAATACAAGTCAGAGTGCCCTAAAACTTGGAGGGGAGGAGTGAACAAATAGAATTAATTTGAATGGGCATTAGGTACTCCACAAAATTTGTCTAGATCTCTATGAGGAGCTTCACAACATCAACATCATGAGCACTCAAACATTACTGTAAACATACACACAAATCTCTAGGTTTAGTCTATCGTTGATTGCCTACCATCATATTGGCAAAGTATCAAATGTCAAAAGACACAGTTCTGGAGTTCTTTTAACAATATAGAGAGCAACACGCAAAGCCTGAATTTTACTGAGAGTTGAGATTAAAAGCATTGGCCAGAAAAACTGTGTACAATATTTTGTGAGAATAATAAATGGCAAAGCTGAGTATTCGTCCCTTGAGTCTAATGCAAAATCATTGACTGAACACTTCTTATTTGGCAAATTGTTGTGATTCCTGGCTCACCCAACCCCCTAACTCCTGGTGGCTCACAGAACCTCAGGGCTGGGAAGGTGTATGGAACAATGGTAGGTGCACTGGTGTCTATTAGGTCTTCCTGAGAGCTGGGATTGAGTGGAGCCAATCTGGCAGCTGCTAGGGACTATCACACCCTTGTTTTCTTTCTTGCCTTTTTATATAGACATAGGCCCACCTGAATCTCCATCTTCTGAGAAAACCCAAACCTTGACTGCCTTGTCTTCACTGAGAATCCAATATAGACAAAGTACAACTGGGAATGGCTGGCCACAAATTAGCTTATAGAAATTTATGGGAAGGTACTTAATAGAGAATATGCCGAATGGTTGTCAGAAATATTACCTCATAACTAAGCTTGACACCAGGGTTTATAAAGAATGCAGGGCCCTATTGATTGATATTGACCCAGTTGTGATCTATACAACGCAGGCTCTTTTGAAGGAACTGTGTCTTCTCTAGCGACTTACTGTGTCACAAGTATTATAAAGAACTCATGCCAGGTGTGGCAGTGCATGCCTGTAATACCAATATTTGAGAGACTGAGACAAGAGGATTGCAGGTTTGAGACAAGATTCAGAAACATAGTGAGACCCTATTTCAAAATAAAAAAAATAAAATCAGGCTGGGGGTCTATCTCAGGGGTAGAATGCCCTTAAGGTCAACCCCTAGTACCCCCCCACACACACAACCATCCACCCAGTAACATTCCCCATTTCATAGGAGTGCACATTTATCAAATACTTGAGAGTAACATGCCGGTGGGGAGGAGGCATGGGGGTAAGTGAGGGGAACCTGGAGATGAAGTGGTTAAATGAAATAAAACATGCAAACAGGGCCAGTGACACTGGTGCTGTGGACTGGGGAGGATACGAAAAACAGAAGGAACTGTGTGAGTCCTGGTAGACGGAGGAGAGATGTAAGAAGGGAGGTTCTTGAGCACAAAGAGGAGAAAGGGAGCCCCCTCCCCGTCTACGTGATCCTTCACCAGCCTTTCCAGTGAAGCCTGGAGAAGAGCCCATGCCAGCACAGCGGGCAGCAAACTTTCTACAGAAGGACTTTGTAGAGAATATTCTAGGCTGTGCTGGATAGATGGTCTCTGTTGCAGCAGTTCAACACTTGCTGTAGTGTAAAGGCGGCTGTAGACAATATATTGACAAATGGGTGTGGCCATGTTCTAATAAATCTTTATTAAAAAAAAAAAAAACAAGCAGCAGGCTCTGGTCTGTGAGCTGTAATTTGCTAACCTCTGGCTTAGGGAGCTAGCCCTGATCTATTACCTCGGCTCCCTCTTACAGAGGGTCCAGAGCAGAGCCTTTAAGATAATTCTGTCACTCAAAAGTATGACCTATGAGGACAAATGCAAAGACACCAGGCTTATTTAAATTCAGAGAAAAAGAGCCCAAGGCCCACAGGGGCTTCCATGGTAATAGAATCTCAGACACTCTGAGCTTTCAGTGTTGGGATAAATAACCTGTGGGCAGGGCTCACATCATTTTTCATTTGATCAAGTCAAAAGCATGTCTCGTAAGCAAATGCAAATATGCTTAAGAGATGCTCAGAGTTTGTAGCAAGTGGCATGAATTTACAACCCAGGTCCTCCAGCAGAACTGTATACAGGACCCGTCTCTGCCTTTCTCAAACATCCTGGTTAAGTCCTGGGAGACTCCTTTCACGATCCCTCATGCTGGGTGGATGCTGCCCAGGCAGCAACAAAACCCTTGTCTGCCGCTCAGGGGAAGGCAACCTTAGACAAAAGAATCAAGCCTCGAAGTGATCACTTGGAGATGAATAGGCCAATCAAGCTCTGTAGAGTCAAGCACAATGATCATCAGAGCGATTTTCAGATGGAAAAGGAAAAGTTAAAAAAAAAAAAAAAAAAGTGCCATTTGCTTCTGGTTGCTAATTGCTAATTATTGTCTCTGGAGGTGCTGCCTCCAGTGTTGCCCAGCAAGCATCTCAACCTTTCTCTGATCACTAGTCTCCAGCTCTTTCCCAGCAAAGGGTGGCTTCCCCTGCCACAGGAAGGACAGCCTGTATCCTGATGGGTCTGACGTCTTAATTCAGTCCTGTAATAATGTACTTTTCCAAGACCACTCATTTGTCCCCAGTTAGATTTCCCAAGGTGCCCTCCTCTGCATTTATTCAAGTCTATACTTTATTGCCTCTGCTCCTATGCTTTACTTTCTTGAGAAGAGGCTGCAAGGCAGTAAAGGACCCTTTGTAAGCCTGTGTAAATCAGTATCAGTCATAAAGTTCACCCATGGAATCACCCGGGAGTCCACGGGTTAAGAGAGAGATGAGGAGAATCATTAACTAAACATGCAGATCTGCTGGGACCCATTACGATTTCAATTCCAGGGTCTATACACCCTGACAATGACAGGGAGTTGTTCAAGCAGATGTAGGGGGAAACATTAATAGTTAATGTCTCCATGGACCTTTTATTCCTATGTCTGGTTATAAATCCAGAATACTAAAACTTGTTTCTGAATGAAGTACATTTTGTTAATCTCTAAGTCATGGAAAATGGTCCTCTGAAGGGTTAATTTGAAAGTTCATTGTTAGGTAGGAGTATTAAAATGTTAATACAAAACTGGGCAAGGTGGTACACACCTGTAATCCCAGTGCTTGGGAGGCTAAGACAGGAGGATTACAGGTTTGAGGCCAGCCTCAGCAACACAGTGAGACCCTCAGCAACTTAGCAAGACCCTGTTTCACATTAAAAAATGTCTGGGGGTGTAACTCAGAGGGAAAACCCCCCTGGGTTCAATCTCCAGGACACTTCCCCACAAAGTGAATCCACCTGTGTACTTCTTTATAAATAAATGTTTCCCCAACAAAAAATATATGAAAGAGTTCATCTTAGCTCACCCCTATGAAGCCCATGGCGCCCACTAATGACTACGACATTTGCATTTCCTGTTTCCCTGAGAGAAAGAGAAAATAAATGTAGACTTGCTGAATGTGCCTTCCCTGCTCTCTGCCCAGATCAACTACTGTCGCTGTGTTTCAACTCTGCAGCTTTGTCCATTTGCAGTAGCTCCCACATCTGGGCCTTCTGGGCTAACCTCACGTGTACCTCCTTCCCCTTTCCAGGGATGATGGTGACAGCGGACTCGAGGGATGCAGAAGGAAACAGCTTCCTCCTGGTCCACGTGAATACCTGGGCATTGTGCTTAAAGGGATGATAAACTGACCTAATATTCATTTATGTATTTACTTATTTATTTTTGTGTTACTGGGTATTGAACCCAGGGGCATTCTACTTCTGTGCTACACCCCAGCCCTAATTTATTTTTTATTTTGAAATAGTGTCTCACTAAGTTGCAGAGGGCCCCACTAAGCTGCCAAGCCTGGCTGCAAACCTGCGATACTCCTGTCTCAGACTCCCAAGTACTGAGATTACCAGCATGCACCACCATGCCTGGCTTAGAAATAACTCAAATGGCTAATATTGTTGAATGCTTCTATAAGTCATCCTTTTATAATGTATTTTATCTTCACAACACTCTATGCAAAAGATTTAATTAATTGCCTCTTTTAGATGAAGAAACTGAGGTATAGATAAGTGACTTGCTCAGGATCCATATCTAACAGTAGGGGTGGAATTTGAAACTAGAAAGCCTGGCCTCTGCTTTCAGCCTCTTCACCACAGCATGGAAAGGAAGAGTGGAGTTTCTATCCCCAAAAGCTGCTGTCTGCAGCTTCTCAGTCTTCATCAGCGAGCCCTCAGAGAATTTACTCAGTGCACGTGTAAAACACCAGTGAATTAATCATCCAGCGCCTTATCACCCTCTTCTTATCACCGAATCAGTCCCTGTCTGTTCAGGTAACAGGCACGGTGACACATTACTCAGGCTATTATTAACTGAGGGATAATTGTGAATATATATGATTCATGTATGTAAATGATAGAAGCTTTAATACTTTTTTCTTGTTCTTAATCTTGTTTAAGTGTTACTGTGAAAGGGCATTTTGATGTCTACAACCTAATCTCTCAGATGGAACACAGATTTGTTTGTCTGGAATAAATGTGCCTGTGGCTTAAATCCTCAGTCTGATAGACTGGATTTATTTATTTATTTTGGTATTAACCCAGGGGATTCTACTGCCAAGCTACATCCCCAGCCCTAATTTTATCTTTTATTTTGAAACAGGTTCTTGCTAAATTGCTGGCTTTGAACCTGCCATCCTCCTGTCTCAGCCTCCCAGGTACTAGAATCACAGTTGTGCACTACCATGCTGGGCTAATTTTTTTAATCTTTTAAAGATAAATGTTTGTGATAAACTATTAAAGAGATGCCACCAACCTCTTTGGCAGTTGGACACAGGACCATTTTCCTGGCCTCTCTTCGGAAGAGTGGCATTCTAATGGGTGGTATGGCCGGGCTGAGTTGGGGTTGCATAACTGCTTTTGGAACAATGTACAGCTAACTGTCCTATGTGTGTGCCCCAAGTTGCATTCTTTGGCTCCATTGGCATTGTTCTCTGATGGTGGCAATTATCCAAAGACAAACTTGCACACAAACTTGGCAAAACCCTGGCACAACAGTAGTAAAAGCTAACCTCTATTTGGGCTTCCTATGGGGTCAGGTGCTGTGCTAAGTAGTTTGCTGTGCCAAGTAGATTGGATACAGTACTATGTCCACTTAGCAGATGAAAAAACGGAGATAGAGTGAGGCGAATCATACAGCTAGTAAAATGGTGAGGCCAAGATTTAGACACAGGTCCCTTTGACTTATTAGCTCTCTGACTCACCTTGATGCCCAGCCAAGTGACACAACCCCGGGGCCGGCAGGTAAATGAAATGAGTGAGGTCAGTTGGTGTGAGACAACAGGAAGGGGAGGGGGGTGAGGAATGGAGAGATCCTGGCTTAGCAAGAGGAGACACTGTTCCCCTCCGGCCAGTGGCGGGCTCAAGTGGCCGGGTCTGATTTGGTGAGGAGTATTCACAAACCCGGAGCAAGGAGAAATCGCCCACTGTTTAAAAGTTATCGCCTGGCTTTATAAAAGTCCACTGGTGTGGACACCACACACCTGTGGCTCACACCAAGCCCACAGGCTGCGGTCTTCCACCTGGAAGACTCTCTGCTGCAATCTGCCTGCTGTGGATGCTCACCTTCTGCAATCATTCCCGTTCCCAGGGAGCATCCCTGGACCCCGAGCTCCGATTCTCCAGCCCAGTTTTAGGAACACAGGGTGTTGAAGAATGGAGGAGCGGTGGACCTGCCGGTGCCAGGGCTTCATACCACAATCTACTCCACGTCCGCGCCAGCCGCTCCACACCTTTCCTCGTCCTCCTTCCTGGCCCCAGATGCTCTCAACTGGGGTTGGTGGTTTGATATTCCACTCACCTCGCACCTTCCTACTCTCTCCCTATTGCGTGGTCAGCTTCTTGGAAACAGAACCGAAGCCTCATTAATGACTTCACTCCTCCCACCATCCCAAGGCTGAGCTCAGTTCTTAATAGGTTCATTTTTCAAGTATTTATTGAGTTAAATATATTATATTGAGTTAAATATAAAAACCAAAGTACAGGTGAAGCTTGTCATTGTATTACTATTAGGAGATACGTTCAGTTGCTTCAATACAGACCTAAAAAGACAGTGGCTTTGCCTCTCTGCACCTCCGTTTCCTCACCCGTGCCATGGGAATGATTATGTAACGAGAGGAATGAAATGGGGTAGTTTGCTTAGCACAGCACCTTCTGAATAAGAAGTGCCCAGTTCTGACTATAGCGTAGACCTACTAAACACCAGGGATCCTGTTGCAGGTGGCCCTCGAATCATGGATTGGAGAAGTGAGGAACTCATAAAAGGTCCCTTTAAACTTCAGACAACAGAGTATATACTTTTGTTAACTATAATTATATATTTGAATGTAGTTGATACATATTTTCCTTTACAACAGAAACATGCACATATTTAAATGATGAATGTTAATTACCCTCTGTTATGGGCTGATGAGTGCCCCCCTCATTTATCTCTTGCAGTCCTAATCCCCAGGGCTTCTAAATATGACCATATTTAGAGATGGGGCTTCTACAGCAGTGATTAGCGCACTTAGGGTCATATGGGAGGATACCTGCTCTCTGGCTACCTGTCTGTGTGCACGAAGCCACCTTATTTAAAGCTGCTGCTGCCCTTGCTGCTACTGTTTCTCATCTAACTGGATTAGGACCCGCTTCTTCTTGCTTAGAAGAGGAGGAAATGTGGACATACATAGACATCAAAGCTGCAGGTACACAGAGAAAGGACTGTGCATGACAGAGCAAGAAGCCGGCTACCAGCTAGCCAAGGAGAACCGCCTCAGGAGAGACCAACCCTGACAACCTCTTGATCTTGAACTTCTAGAATCCAGAACAGTGAGAAATAAAATTTCTTTTTTCTTTTGTCTTTTTGGTACTGGAGATTGAGCCCAGGGGTATCTTACTTCTGAACTAACGCCCCAGCACTTTTTTATTTTTTATTTTGAAATAGGGTTTCACTAAGTTTCGGAGGCTGGCTTCCAACCTGCAATCCTCCTGTCCCAGCCTCCCAAATACTGGAATTACAGGTGTGTGTCACCATACCTGGTTGAGAAATAAAGTTCTGCCATTGAAGCTACCTAGTCTGTGGTCTTTTGTTATGGCTGCCATAGCCAATCTAGTGGAGGAAAAAAAAGAATCTATTGCTTTCTCTTCTTCTAAGTCCTCTACTAGAACCCTTGTAACAAAAGACAGACTAACAGAAGAAAAGCATGCAAATTTATTTCATACAAGCGTATGTGACATGGGAGACTTCATAAGAAATGAAGACCCAAAGCAGCAGCCAGGGTCGAATGTTTATGTACTGGCTTGGACATAGAGTCATAAATGATAAAAAAAGTGACAAGACAAAGGAGCTTGAGTCAGGACAGGTGATCGTGGAGAAGTGACTAGGAAGATATACATATTTCTTTTGGCTTTATCTTCCCATGTTGATGGTAAGAATGCTACTTTCTTCTTGGCATAGGGAGGACATCTTCCATTAAGGTTTTGTCTCCCACTTGCAGGAAGGCAAAGCAAGGGTCAGAGTCCCTTTCTGCACCTGCAGGTTTAGGAAGTGCCTTTAGCTCAAAGTAATCCTTATGCCAAAGTGGCATATCTGCTGTTCTCCACAAGTCAATATGCCTGTCTCCTCTGGACCTTAGCCTCTGCCTAGTCGTGCATCTTCAGGAAACTAGAAGTGAACTTCCTGCAGCAGATGGGAGAAAATGTACTTTGGGAGAAAGAACTTGTGTCTCTGAAAAATCCACCTTCTGATTGGAGGCAGGGGATTTGCTGAGGACAAGGTAAGTCCGGCCAACACTTTGGCTGTGCTCCTCAGGACTCTCTCCCCCTAGAGGCACATACCAGCACCCTCTGTGTGTGAGGGGTTGGGCTTGTTCTGTTGTTGTTTTTGTTTTTCTGATACTGGGGATTGAACTCAGGGACATTTTCCCTCTGAGCTATACTCCCAGCTATTTTTTATTGTGAAACACAGGGTCTTGCTAAGTTGTTGAGACTGACCTCAAACCTGCAATCCTCTTGTCTCAGCCTCCCAAGTTCTGGGATTACAGGCATGTGCCTGACTTATGTGAAGGGTTTTGATGGTGGCTGTGACCTCTTCTGTCATTGCTCAGGGCAGGCTGGCATGCCAGAGAATTGGTGCCCAGTGACTGGTGGGAGTTGATGTGAGCACCCCCATTCTCTTACCCCCAAATGGAATAGCTCTGACAACTCGACTCTGGCTTCCAGAACTCACCAGCAGGATGGGGCTTCGTTCACCCACGTGACATGTGTGTTTATAACCGGCCTTTTATCGGCTCCCCTCTCTATCCCTGTTGCAGTTCTCCACTTTCCTACTGGTAATCCTAGGGGTATCTTCCCAAGTAAACTACCAGCTCTCAAGTTCTAATTCCAGGGTGTGATGTGGGGGAACTAGAACCTAGACACCTGCTCTCTGGCTACCTACCCTGTGTGTGTGGTCACTTTGTTTAAAGCTGCAGTTGCCCTTGCTGCTGCTACTTCTAATGTAATGAGCTGACAGCTGCACTGGGCTGTTGCTAGAATAAGTTGTCCCTTCTCCCGTGAATTGCTGTGGCCTCTCCCCTTAGGGAGGGGTGCTCACATAGTCCTGCCCTTTGCCTCGCACAAATTGCCTTTGTTCACCTCCGGTGACCTGCTCTGCATTTTTTTTTTTCTTCCATAAAGACGAAACACCAATCCTTTCAATGCTATGGGCTTTTATTAGCTTGTATGCTTGTGTCATATTTATATTTGGGGAAGAGTGTTTGCATCAGCATTGTATGATTTTAATAGACTGTTTTGTGGCTGAGCCAGATATTTCCTTATGGGGCTGCTACAGAATCAGCTGTGAAGTTTGCTTGGTCTAGGGGGTGGGGGCTGATTCTGAATAGAAGTCCAAGAGACTGTGACAGACTTCTCAGGAAGGGCACAAGCTGTCCTACATGTGCATAAAGCTTTGGCTAAGTACACACTGCTCATAAGCCTGTTATCCTTGACTTACAGTTGGTCAGAGGGCGTGTCAGGTTAGGTCTTGTCAGAGACCACTCAAAGTGATGCTAAGGACACTCCACGTTAAATAACTTTCCCCATTCTGGGCTCCCTTAACCCTCTGCAGACTGTTCACGTCCAATCCTGCAGTTGTGGGATGAGAACAGCGCTGGTTTAAGCCTCCAGACAAGACCATTAATAAACCCTAACCTAACCATGCACTTAACCTCCTCCAGTGTTTTGCCAGGGAGATCATTCATCTTTGCTCCTTCTGGAAAGGTTTTGTCTCCGAAGCTCTCTCTGCCGTGCCTTTTGTGAATCTCTTATATTAAGGCACAAATCCTAAGAAGTATTGCTGGCTTAGGGGATTTGTAGGGAGACATCCCAGGGTCTACCAGGATGGCTTTTAATCAGTAGCTGGAGCTTTCTGGTCATCAGCACAGGGCCAGAGTCCAGAACCAGCATCTCTCAGGGCTGTGGCGGACCCCTTCCAAGCCTCAGCCAACTCACTTGCCTTCTGCTCATCTATCAGGGGAAAGGAAATAAAAATGTGTGGTGCCCTGTTATTTTCCCTCTAATAATTTATAAAAGCCTTTCCCATGAATTGATTAAAGTATTATGGAGGGAAGATTTCAGTTCAGCCCTGGGCAAATCTACTAGCCGATGTAAATCCGCCCATTACATTTGAATGGACTTCCTTTGAAGTAGGTCATTCTGTAAAATGATGAGGGTCTTAATCCTGCCTGTAGTTTAAACATGTTTAGTAAGATAATTGTTCCTAGCAACCTGTTGGGGTATTAGTTTAGACCTGATGCAGCAGGAATCAACAGTGAACAATGAGTCACAAACCCCTTGTCTGGTTTCCAGTATTTGTTTTCTAGAATTTAAAAATGTTTGTCTTTACTTTATTTCAATAATAGCAAATGAGTTTGTTAGACTGAAGATTTGACATTATCTTATTATTCCTAACAAGGGCCCTTGGCAGCCCCTCAGAGCAGGGGTTGTCTGCACCTGAATCCTTTCTTTTATCTCCTGTATCCATATCATCATCTTGGATTTTTTGTTGTTTTGTGTGTAGTACTAGAGATTGAACCAGTCTCTGAGCTATACCCCCATCCCTATTTTATTTTTTATTTTGAAACAATCTAAGTTGCTAAGGGTCTTGCTAAGTTGCTGAAGCTAGCCTTGAGCCTGTGATCTTCCCGTCTCCCAAGTACTGGAAATATAGGCATGTGCCACCACATCTGGTTATCTTGCTTTTTTATTTTTATTTTTATCTACTCATTTATTTGTGGTACTGGGGATTGAATCCAGGGGTATTCTATCTCTGAGCTACACCCTATCTTGGGTTTTTTTTTTTAATTCCAAGTGTCTAAATTCTTCCTTTTCTTTCCATTTCTGCTATGACCATGTCATAGCCTGTTTGTTTTTTTTCTTTTTGTTTTTGTTTGTTTTGATTTGTTTGTGGTACTGGGGATTGAACCCAAGAGCATTCTACCTTCAAGCTAAACTCCAGACATTTTTTATTCTGAAATGAGGTCTTACTAGGTTGCTGAGGCTGGCCTCAGGTCTGCGATCCTCCTGTCTCAGCCTCCCAAGTGCTGGAATTACAGGTGGATGACAACATGTCTGGCCTTTTTTTTCCCCTCTTTTTAGGGGGGGGTAATTGGGGTTGAACCCAGGGGTGTGATAGGTTGCTGAGGAACTCACTGAGTTGCTAAGGCTGGCCTTGAATCTACAGTCCTCCCGTCTTGGCCTCCAAAGTACTGGGATTACAGGCGTGCACCACTGCACCCAGCCCCCACCCTGTTTGGCAGCTTTCGTTGCCTCCCAGGCATCGCTGGGATGCCTCCAAGCTCTCTTCGCTGACATTAATTCTGAACATTCCAGGGAGTGTTGCCTCCTGCTTCCTGACTAATGTCGTATCATGCTTCCACCAGGTCCCTCCCTAGCTCAGAAACATACCAGGCTCCCTGTGGCTGACCTAGCTCCTTCCAATGCCCCCTGACTGCCTTGAGTCTAGCCTTTCAAGACCCTCCGTAGTCTAGCCTTCACACATACCCTGGCATACTTTCATTTTTGACTATCCAACGTGTTTTGCTTTTTGCACGTACCATGAACAAGCCCTGATCGTTTCCAGGACCGATGGGTATTGTTTTGCAGGTTTCGTTCTGCCGGACACAGAAGGGCATCCTTCACATAAATGATCACTTAAGTGACAGCCCCTGGCACTGCTGACAGGGAGCCCTGGTCACTGCAACCTCTGTCATTTCCTTCCTTACCATGCCCTGTCTAAATCCTTCTCATCTCTCAAAACATAACATAACATAGCTACAATGTCTGCTTCAACTATGCCAACTCCCTTAACTAGCTCATCTTTCCCTCTTACATCAGAACACAGTGGAGCTTAGTGAATATTAGTAAGTTTTCTCAGTTGATAGCAGTGGCACACACCTGTAATCCCAGTACTTAGGAGGCTGAGACAGGAGGATCGCAGGTTCCAGGCCAGTGTGTGATAACTTTGTGACCCTATTTCAAAATAAAAAAATAAAAAGGCAGAATGTCCCCTGGATTTCATCCTCAGTAACACACACACACACACACACACACACACACACACACACACACACACACACCAAAAAAGGAAAAAAAAAAAAAAAAGCTTTCTCTTTTTCAAATATGATTGTCTTGACTCTCCCAATTAGATTCTGAACTCCTTTAGGGAATGGGTTCTGCCACCCACATCTGTAGCTGACACAGTGCTGAGCAAAGACAGGATTAAGGTTCTAAAAATACTGATTGTTTGATTGCTGGGCATGAACTCTGATTAAAACAGGAAAAAAGTTAAATGTTGGTATCTTTCTTTCCTCTTTTTTTCTTTTTTGGTACTTGGATTGAACTCAGGGGCATTCTACCTCTCAGCTACATCCCAGCCCTTTTTTTATTTTCTATTTTGAAACAGAATCTCACTAAGTTGCTGAGGCTGGCCTCACACCTACGATCCTTCTGTCTCAATCTCCCAAGTATTGGGATTATAGGTGCCCAGCTAAATGTTGGTATTTTTCTTAAGGTAAAATCAGCATTATAACTAGTTTGATCCCAAAGGTCTCTAATGTGAAACAAAAATGTGATCTCTAAGCAGGTAAGGTCCATTCTGGGAAACCATCACAATTGTCCAGGGAGAAGCCAGATTTAGTCATTTTAAACCAAGAATAATAAAGTAGATTCCAAGTAAAGCAGCTTCAATTACTTACAACACTGAGTAGCTTTTCAAGGTTATTAATATGCAAACTGCAAGGCAGAAAAGCTTGGATAGCAATACCTCTGGCCTCTGGTCAGGGATTGAAATTTTCTGAGGATTACCTGTTGTCATGGCAGAAAATTATTCTCAATACATACCCAACAGTAACTATGAGGAGCCATAAATTCTCCAGTAAATGCTCCAGAAAACACAGCCCCAAATCCTGCCAATCCATCTGTCATTTTCTTCTCCTGGACTATCTGTGCTGCCACAGGAAGACAAATGCAACAACGAAACAGGAAATAATGTGGCCTCCTGCGAAAGCCCTGTTGTTTTCTGCTCCCCTATTTTATTTCTCACATCTGATCCTGCTTTGATTATCACACTCTTCAGTGCATTTTCAGGACTTGAGTATAAACAGATGTACTTGCTGAGTGTTGATTTCCCTCTGCAGCTGCCCCCTGTTCCTTCCCAGATCGCTTTGCCAGTGGTCCACTTCATGGACAGCAATATGGAGCAGAGCCTCTGTTCAGTCTCAGGTTTGATCTTTCAGTGGTGGAGGTCGTGGGGAACGTCCTTTGGTAGTAGTTAGTTATCCACTTTCAAATTGTAGTTGAGTTCATAATTAGTGCCTCGGTGTCAGTGAGGCAGCTGACATCTGTGTTTGGTTTTGGACTCCATGTGCTACATTTAGGAAGTCAGGCTCTGCCCCAAATGCTGTAGGTCTCAGAAGATTTCCTTATTGGAGTACCTACTTTGAAAATCCGATGAAGCCTATCTTTCTTCCACTAGAAAAGTGCATAGGCATTTTTACGTACCTTCAGGAAGTTCTCAGCCCCTCTAGAGCTCATGGACCTCAGATTTAAATGAATAATGTAGATAATCTCTAACACCCTTATACTCCTGACTGTAACAGCACCATTCTAAGTGCATTGTGCATATAGCCCATTTATTCCCTCAGTAATCCTCCTCTCAGGCAGCTCCTATGATCATCCTATTTTGCAAATGAGGGAACCGAGGCCATCTTTGTGGCTCACATATCTTTGTTGTTCACATAACTGGTTAGGGGCAGAGGGAGAATTGGACCCAGCCAATCTGGCCCCAGAGGCCATCGTACAATAATACCCCTTATTTAGGATTCGAAACCATAAGGAAAGATGATAAGAAGGGAGGTAAGATAATACATAGCAATGCTTCCAAACCTTTCCTGTGATTTCATGGCCTCCCCAATTTATTTCATGTTCTTTTCTAGTGTCTACATTGTAAATGGAGACCTAAAAATTATCTTGTCCCTGCATCTTGAGAAAAACTATCAAACTGTTACAAACAATAAGTATTGTTGATCTCCTGAGCCTCCTGTTTAAATAAGCATACAACTCTATTGTTACCATTACAAAAGATATCTGAAAGAATGTTCAAATCTCCATATTAGAAAAGCTGAGCACTATCAATTTTGATCTGTATCATAAAATTACAGTCTTATGCAATGGCTTATCATGCAGACAACCCTGCTATAAATCATGCAGAATTTACAAATAGGAGTTGAGGATAACAAACATGCAGATACCTCAGTGGGCTGTGGCCAATCCTGGCTTGCTCTGCATGGCTAGAGGAACTGAATCACAATCTGCAAGCATTGGCAAGGAAGATTTTGACACTTCGTTAAGAATAAGCAGAAACTTCATGACTAGCAGCTTTGCCCACTTGTAACAGAGCACCTGCAGCAGTTCTTTTAATAGAAGTTAGGAATGATTACCCCTGCAAGTGCCTCTTAAGAGCTCTAGTCCTTCCTCTCCAGGGACCAGGTAGTCCAGATGAGTGTCACGTTTATAATTTTAAAGAAAGTTCTTCCTTGCTGCTCTTATCAATATTGCCTCTTTTCAGGAAGTTTAGATAGAAATAAAGCATAATGTAAGCCTAACTGTTTCCCTTTATTGACCTTGATATAAAGCTTTAGAAAAAGAAAATAAATTTGGGGAATTGACCAAAACACATTCACAAAGTTTTTTTATGTTTGTAAAACTATATGCAAATTTCATGAGAATATGTACTAAATGTGTGTGTGCATGTGCATCATTTTGATTGACCATTCATTGTTGAATTTTTGGGTGACACCATTTCTGAACACAGAAAATATGAAAACTAGTAGCACCTGATACCTATATATATTCTTATCATTTACAGGGAGTTTTGTAAACATTGTTTACATTAGCTTTTATAACCACCCTGGACACTGCGTTTTGTGATCCTTATTTTATAGACAAGAAAACAGGCTCAAAGAGGTGGTCAGGCTAAGTCAAAGCGCTAATAAATCGCAATGTGAGACTTGACCCAGGTTTTCTGACTCTGTGTTTAGTGTCTGCTCTACTCCCCACCACTCCATGCAGAGTCTGGATGAGGAAGCTCTGTTTTGATGCCCAGTAGTAAAGTAGGCACTTCTGGAATAACCTGGCTGAAGGTTTGGAGTTCATCCAGACAAGGAAGTATGTGAGGAAAGAAAGTTGGTGGAAATTATATCAAAACCATACTTTCCTCATCAAGTTATGTGGCTTCTGCTCTGGGGGCTCCCTGGGGGTTGAAGAACAACAGCACCAGCCACGTGGAGATGACGATAACCCCAACTATGGTTCAAGAGGCACCTTACTGGGTCAGATTTCCCATACATTTTGTCCAATCTTCTCACCAACCTGGAAGCATAGGTGTTATACAGAACAGAGCAAGAGGGACCAAGTGACTTAATGGAAACACAACCAGAAGGTAGTAAACCTGGGTTTGAACCTGGCCTATCTGATTCCAAAGTGTAGTTCTTCCATTTTACCACCCAAGTCCCTAGAGTAGCCACTTTTGTAGGAGTCACTAGTTCTTCATCAGGATAAAAGTGATGCTAGTTCCACAAAAGTAGCTCAGAAGTGGGCAAGGCTTTTTAGACCATTCATAGCCAACTCCTTTCTTATTAACAGAGACTTTTTTTTTTAGTAGGGGGAGGCACTAGGAATTTAACCTAGGGGTGTTCTACCTATGAGCTACATCTCCAGCCCTTTTAATTTTTGTTTTGTTTTGAAACAGGCTCTCACTAAAATACTGAGGGTCTTGCTTACTGAGACTGATCTCCAACTTGCAATCCTCCTATCTCAGCATCCCAGGTACTGAGGTTACAGGTGTGTGCCAGTACACTTGGATTATCAGAGGCATTTTAACCCAAAGTTTTGGTCTCAGGACCCGTTTGTGTGTGTGTGTGTGTGTGTGTGTGTGTGTGTGTGTGTGTGTGTGTGTTTTACTGGGGATTGAACCCAGGGCTGTTCTACCTGTATGTTACATCCTCAGCCCATTTGATATTTTTTATTTGGAAACAGGGTCTCACTGTGTTACCATGTGCTGATCTCAACTTGTGATCCTCCTGTCTCAGTTTCTGAAGTATTGGGATGACAGGCCTGTACCACTGCACTGGCTGTGATCTTAAATTATATGGGACCTCAAAGAGCTTGAGCTTATGTGTTTTTTAAAAAAATCTATGGTTATTTCCCCATATCAAAATTTAAAACTGAGGAATTTTAAAAATATCAATTTGTTTAATTATAAGCCAATTGTATGTTAATATAAATACTATGTTTTATGAGAACCTTTTTTGAAAACAAAACCAAATTTAGAAGAGTGGTAGTATTTCATATTTTTGTTAATTTCTTGAATGTCTGGCTGACTACAGCAATGTTTCTGCATCCTGTCTGTTGCAATATCGCATGTCTATAGCCTCTGGAAAGCACCAATGTATACTCATGAAAGAATGAGAGCCAAAGGGCCAAGTGACATTTTAGTATTATAAAGAAAATAGTTTAAGCCGGGCATGGTAGCATAAGTCTATAATCCCAGTACTTGGGAATCTGAGAATAATCCCAGTACTTGGGAATCTGAGACAGGAGGATTGCATGTTCTCAGCTAGCCTCAGCAACCTAGTGAGACTCTGTTTCAAAATAAAAAAGGGGTAGGGATGTAGCTCAGAGGTAGAATGTTCCTAGGTTCAATCTCCAATACTGCAAATGCATGCACACACACACACACACACACACACACACACACACAAACACAAATGTTTAGTGTTGGGGATACAGCTCAGTGCTAAAGTGCTTTCCTAGCATGTGCAAGGTCCTGGGTTTGATCCTCAGCACCACAAACAAAGGAGGAGGAAGAGGGGGAAGAGAAGAAGGAAAAGAAAAGAAAGGAGGAGAAGGAGAAGGAGGAGGAGGAGGAGGTTGTTTAATATTATTTTTTAGAAGACCCTTGCAGCCAGGTGCAATGGTACATGCCTGTAATCCCAGTACTTGGGAGGCCAAAACAGGATTATCACAGGTTCAAGGGCAGGCTTAGTAACTTAGCAAGACCCTGTTTCAAAAATAAAAATAAAAAGGGCTGGTAATGTTACTCATAGGCGAATATCCCAGGATTCAATCCCCAGTACAACAACAACAACAAACAGACCCTTGTAGAACTCCTGAGAGGGTCTTGAGCAGGTCTCAAGTTCCTGGACTGCACTGACAACCACTGACAGCCACTTTAGTATGCATGAGGGCCAGTGAAATGACTGCACCTTTGATTAGATGGAATATTATAGGTCTTCTAGTCCAATCATCTACCTGATGAAATAAAGTCCCACCAAGTCCACTCTAAGCTCCCCAGTTTACAAGGATAGCAACCATTCTAGGTTCAAAAAGTACTTTTAAGTGCTTAGAAAAGCCTGTATTATTATGTTAAGCAGAAACTTCTTTCTTGGGCCTAACTGCATAGAGTGAGTCCAATTCCTCTTCGATGTATCTGATCCATTTGAAAACAACTCCCTTGTGGTCCCCTGGCTACTGTCATCTTCCCCAAGCTAAAGACCTTCTTTATGTTAAAGAACTTTGGACACCTGCTGCTGCCGGTGTTCTCTGGCTCAGACTTATATCTTCTTGCCAGGATCTTCAAAGGCCAGTTTGAGCCCACACAATATTGCTAGTAGCCTCAAAGACAGGTTAGCTCATTGCTTATTTTGTAAGTTTGGGTCAGTATTACAAATGCTTAACATTCACAAACAGGAAGCTATACACAGTGAAGCCCCCTTTTTGGCATCTTTAGGTTTATGTGTTGGGATTCCCTGGGTGCCTGAAGCTGTGGATAGTACCAAGCCCTGTATATTAACCTGTTTTCCCCTATATGTACATACTTACGCTAAAGTTTAATTTATGAAGTAGGCACAGTAAAGGATTAATAATAATAACTAACAATAAATTAGAACAATTGCTGTGTTAAGTAAAATAAGTGTTACTTAAACACAAGCACTGGGATACTGTGACAGTCCATCCGATAACCAAGTGGGCTACTAAGTGACTAACGGGCAGGTGATATACAGAGTGGATATGCTGGACAGAGGGATGAGTCAAAGCCCATGTGAAATGAATGCGGCAGCATATCAGGAGATTCTGTCACGATGTTGAGAACATTGCACAACTTAAAAGTTGTTTATTTCTGAGTTTTTCCATTGAATACTTTCAGACCATGGTCCATCACGGGTAGCTGAAAGCACAGAAAGCCAAACAGGAAATAAGTAGGGACTACTGTTTTCTTGAAGGTCTCTCCAGTTTCTGGGTGGGCTTGGCCTGTTTCCTTTCCCACTTTCTTCTCTCACACTGGTTCAGGATCTGCTTTCTCCAAGGCTTCATGCCTCTGCCCCTTCCTTTTCCCTCTACAACAAAAGCAGTGCTATCTGTGCAGAGCTTTAGATAAGTCGCCAACAGTGTCACAAACATTGCTTCATTTAATTAGCACAGAAAGTGCGCATAGAGCACACCATTACATGTAGAAAAGGACAGAAGAAGCTCCTAGTCACTGGATCTTGGGGATCAATGTTTTAATACCGCATGCCCAAGATCCTGTAACTGCTTTGCTGGCTGCCCAGCATTTAGCATCTCCCTGTTCTAAAGCACTTTACATACTGATGCTAAAATCATCTTCCTTCCCTGCTGATCTGAACATGCCACCATCTGGAGTCCATTTATAGCCTCCCATCACCCTTGGGATAATGTACTTTCTTGTAACCTTAGAGATTCTGCATCTGCCAAGACCTCTGTATTGCTTGCCTTAACTTTGGATAGCAGTGTTAGGTAGCCATGGTTTTATTCATTCATTTATGCATCCATCTATCATTCATTCATTTTTACCCTTATTAACATCATCCATCTGTCATTCATACATTCATTCATTTATACACTTATTTACTTAGATGCTAGGTACTGTATCATATGCTAGAGAGAAAAACAAAGATGAATAATTTCTACCCTCAAGAGGTTTATAGCCTCTAATAGGTCAGATAAACATATCTGACTTAATTAAAATACAGAACAGACGGAAAAGGGAGGTGGTAAAAGTAGTAGCATAGTTGTAGGAGAAGGCTAAGGCTTATCAAAGGAAGGATGAATCCCAAGGGGGAGGAATGGAGAAGGCTTCTAGGGGAGGTATTGTTTGATCTGTGTAAGGGTGAGTAGGGAGGAGGGACAAGCTTAGCTTGACCTTCTTGCTCTCTGTTGGCTAATTTTGTTCCCTTATTGACCTTTTCCTCTTTCTGGACAAAACCCACACATAATCCACCCCCCCCAAGAGTACCCTAAATACCTAAGGGCCTGGTGACTTTGAACATCTGACTTAAAAAGGAAGTTTCCAGGATGATAGTAGTAAGTAGTGTATGAAACAGCATGAATAGATTTTATTTCAAGATTATAAGTGTAATGAATAGAAGATGAATTTATAAGGAACAGGCAACCACCCCATCAACCAGCATCCCTGGCTGGAGGCACCAATGCAAATAGTACAAGGCAAGCTTATCATCCCCAAGGGGAACATTTGCATGATGCAGAGTGCGTGGTTCACTGCAGAAATAATAGCACAGTATCACACAGGTCTGTCATGAACAGTCTGATGGCAGAGAGTTCTATTTCTGATTCTTGAAAACTAAAAGGAAGTGAGTAAGGCTTAACATTTATAGATCCAAAACGTGTTTGTTTGCTACATTTCTCTCAACTGCCTATTGATTCTATAAGAAAACATAAAAATAGCATTAGTATCAAGTATACTAATGGTTCTATCTGGTATTCTCAGTAGAGCCAGTATGGGAAGACTTGGGGTTTTTTTTGTACAAGGATCTGCCTTCTGATCACCACCCTACCCACTTAACCTTAGTCTTTAAGGAGATCATGCTCATATTCAAACCATTTTGGTCATCAGATACTGGAGTATTGGCAGAGTTAAATAGGAAGACAAAATTGTATATCAGTTTATTTTTTTTAATCTTTTTGGTAGTAAGGTTTAAACTTAAGAGCATTCTACTTCTGAACTACACCCTCATACCTCTTTGTTTTTTTTTTTTTTTTTTTTTTTTTGTTCTTAAACAGGGTCTCACTACATTGCTGAGAGCCTTGGTAATTGCTGAGGCTGACCTCAAACATGCAATCCTCCTGTCTCAGCCTGCCAAGTACTGGGATTACAGGCATGTGCCACCATGCCTGGCTAAAAGTGCCTTCCTTCCTTCTTTGTGTTTTTCTTTTCTATGGTATTGGGAAATTAAACTCAGGAGGGTTCTACTTCTGAGCTATACCTTACTTTATTTTTATTTAGTTTTTTAAAGACCCAGTTTTTAATTTTACTTTTATATACTTTTATTGGTACATTGTAGTCTCACATCATAATGTAGTTCAGAGTGATAAGGATATAAAATATGGAGCACTTCACATGTCATCCTTGTGCAGGGGCCATGCTATTTTTCCCTGTATTGTTCCAATTTTAGTATATCTGCTGCTGAAGTAAGCGCACATTTTATTTTGAAGCAGGGTCTTGCTAAGCCTGACCTTGAACCTGTGACCTTTTTGTCTCAACCTCCCAACGACTGGGATGATAGGCCTATGCCACAGCATCTGGCTTATGTAAGTTCATTTTTGAGAACTGTTAAAGCAATGCAAAACATCTCAGTCAAAGGCCAAAATTCAAAACACGATGTGATAGAATGGCTGTGGTGCTGGGAGCATCCTTCACCTGACTCTCATTCTGCACATTTATTAGAAGACGAGACAGTAGACAGGGAGAGGAGGAAGACAAGAGAAGCCCAGGTCATCCAGGAGTTCCTTGGTATTCTCGATAACCCCCTGGGGATACATTTCAAGTGAGGAAAAGCCACGAGAGGCACTACCCCAAATCCCATACACCTGGGGATGGAAAGCCATCTGTGGCATGTTCTCCAAGGGCTGAAGTTTAGCAAGGGGCAGACTGCCTCTGCTCCTCCTACACATCTCTCTGTCTCTGTCTCCCCCCCCTCCCTTTTCTCCAGCCCTTCCTCAAGCGCTCTGGCTTACTCTGTCTTCCTCTTGGCTGGGTTTTCACTTGGGTGCCCTCTAGATGAGTCAGTGTAACTGCCAGATAAGTCTAAAGCCCACAGAACCAGCCTGCCATACCTCCCTGACTTCTTTAAATCTGGAGCCATTTGCCATTTGAAAAATTATTCTTGAATAGGTAATAACATTCTCATGTTTTTAATACCTATATTATAAATTAACAAGCAAATGTTATTATCTATTCAAGAATAATTTTTCAAAATGGCTCCAGATTTATACATAAACATAAATATATATATGTATATATATATGTATATATGTGTGTGTGTGTGTGTGTGTGTTATTCATGAAAAATCTGCTTTTCCCCCTATATAGCCAATTCCAACCACTTGGCAAGAGATTTCTAGAGTTTTTTTCCTGCACATACAGAACTGAAATAAATTTCCTTCCTTTTCATTCACAAGGGAATATGTTGTTCTTTGCACTTTTCTGAACCATGTTGTCGGGTGTATTATCATGTAACAAATCCCTCTAAACTTACGGCTTCAATCAATTTTTTATTCTCACTCCCAGCTGGGGGGCTCATGGAACTCAGCTGGGTAGCTCTTGCCCCTCAAGTATGGTTGCAGCCAGGTACCGGTTGGTATGGAAATTGTCTGAAGGCTTGGCTGGACTGGGCCTCCAAAATGGGCCATGAATGGCCAGAGAGGATGCTGTTGTTCAGTGGCACCTCAGCTGCCAGAGGACCTCCACATGGACTCTCCACATGGTTTGGGCTTCTCACAGCACGGAGGCTGGGTTCCGAGTGGGCACATCTCAAGAACAAGCGTTCCAAGATAGCAGGAAGTGGAAGCTGCCAGGCCAATTACAGGCTATTTACAGAACGGTGAAGTCATCCCTGTGTGTTCAACTGACCAGAGCATTCACAAGGCCCACTCAGACTCCAGGGAATAGAGAAGTGAGCCGCGTGTCTCTATGGGGGATGGTGAGATCACATCACAGATGAGCTGGGGGGACAGGAGATGCCATAGTGGTCGTCTTTGGAAAATAAAGTCTGCAACACCATATGAAGGAATTTTCTACTCCACTCTTCCTGCTCTTTTGTACTAACACCTAAGCCCCTGTTTCTGCTTCCACTGTCACAGTTAACTCAGCCCTCATCACATGTAGCTAGTTCATTGTCGGAGCTTTCTTCCTGCTCTTCCTGTCTGGAGCTTTCTTCCAACTCCCCTCACTGCCAACAGCCAATACAATTTGCATTTTCTCACTATAGATATTTCCACAGCTTGGCTTTTTAGTGTGTGTGGTGCTGGGGATTGAACCTAGGGGCATTCTACCTCTGAGCTACACCCTCAGCCCTATTTGTTCATTTTGAAACAGGGTTTCCCTAAGTTGCAGAGGGCCTAAGTTTCTGAGGCTGGCTGTCAACCTGAGAACCTCCTGTCTCAGCCTCCCAAGTACTGGGATTACAAGTGTGTACCACCACACCTGGCTCAAGCTTGGCTTTTTAAAAAAGAATTTGGCCAGGGAAGGGGGGCAGTACTAAGGTTGAATCTAGGGGCATTCTACCTCTGAACTATTCCCTCAGCCCTTCTTATTTTTATTTTTTTTTAGTTTGAAATAAGTCTCACTAAGTTGCAGAGAGCCTCCCCAAGTTAATGAGGCTGGCCTCAAACCTGTGATTCTCCTGCCTTAGCATCCCAAGTACCAGAATCACAGGTGCACACTACCACACCCACCTACAAGCTCAGCTTTACTGATGTAATTCTTCTAAACATCAGTCAGCTCTGGAACGTCACAAGTCCACAAAAGCTTGGCCAGCAGTCTTGTTTGAGCTTTGTGATGTTGGCACACAATTTTAAGTTTCCAACATATATGATAGATATTTGGAAATTGTAGCAGTCTATGGAGTTTATTCTAGAATCTTATCCAGTAAACACACATAGCCTAAGGTGCAGCATTTAAGCCTTGTGCAGTGTGTCATCCACGTCCATTCCTCGTTCATTATGCTATCCCCTTCCTCACCAGCGTGACAGATTCTTAATGTCCATTAGGTTCTGTGTGATACCACCTTGATTTACATTTTAAGCTTCCAATATTGTGACATCAGAAGATTTTTATACAGAAGTTCAGGTTAAACTCCATTTGAAAACCTGAGTTCTCATATATGGAAACATTTAATTATTCATCTCTTCTCAGCCTTTGGCTAAGATCAAGTGCAATTATTCAACTAATACATTCTGGATACTAAACAAAAGAGGAAATGGTCCTGCCTTTATGAAATTTAATTCAAGTTGTAAGGAGGTAGACAATCGACAAAATAAGTAAGTAAATTATATAGAATGTTGAATGGTGATAAGTACTGAGGAAGGTTGGAGAGAGATTAGCACTAAAGTGGATGGGAAGGGCTGCAATTCTAAAACAAATGGTCATGGAAGGCCCCACTGAAATGGTGGCATTTGAATATAAAAAAATGAAATGAGTTAAGAGAAATGTAGATTTCTAGACTGATGCTATACCATATTGGATAGCCACTAGCCATATGCTGCTCTAAATTTATGTAGTTAAAATTAAATAAAGTTGAAAAATTCAGTTCTTTAGACATACTTGCTACATTTCAAGTGCTCAGTAGCCGCACGCGGCAAATGGCTGCAAAACAGAGACCATCTCTACAGGTATAAAAAGTGCTGCTGGACCACGCTGCAGAGTGGTGCTCCAGGCAGAGGGTCTAGAATGTGAATAGGTGCTGGGGTGAGATGTCACTTGATTTGAAATAAGGGCACAGCTCTTCTGTTTATACATTCCTGCTCTTCCCTGTTGTCTGCTGGTTTTGGTTTTCATTATATTTTAATTTATTGATACTGAGGACTGAGCTCCTGAGCTCTATTTCCAGCCCTTTTATTTTTTATTTTGAAACAGGGTCTTGCAAGGTTACTGAGTTTGGCCTTGAATCTAGGATCCTCCTGTCTCAGCCTCCTAAGTACTGGGATTACAGGTATGTGCCACCATGCTCAGCTTGTCTGCTTGTTTTTATATGGAGAATACATAGCCTTTGTCATTTATCACCTTAACTTTCAAAAGGTCCTAATGAATGTTGAGTTTTAGACACTTGGTCAATGTCATAGAAAAGCTGCATGGAATTGTGTGAAGACCAAGAACCTGGGCCAGGAGACGGAACAAATATGTTCTGTTTGGAGCAGAGTAAGTTGGTTGGATGATGCCAGTGGTATTCTCAGGGGTGAGACAAGCCCTGTTGCATCAGAATGTGTTTTGGAGGGCCTCGGGTGCACCAGGTGTCAACGCTTTAGTTGATATCACAGGGAGGTTTGAAGCATTGGAGGGGAGGGAGGTGGCATTCTGAGGCTCAAGGCAACCTGCGGGAGCTGAAGTGTTTTAACACCATTAAAACCAATATAGTCTGACATGGTACACAGAAGTGGACTGTCAGCCTTGGGTAAATATATATGATAGGTATTTGGAAACTGTAACAGACTGGAGTTTATTATAGAGTCCTTTCCAGTAAACGCACACAGCCTAAGGTGACAGGATTTAAGGCCTTTGGCAGAGTCACCTGCATCCATTGCTAGTCCGTCATTATGTTATCCCCCTCTCCCACCAGCGTGACACATTTTTAATGTCCAGGAGGTTCTGTGTGATACCACCTGGGCGTTTTTGTCACCTTTTCCTTCCTTAGTTGGAGGATCCGCACCCTCCTTTGCTCCTCCTTGAACCTTCTGCATGCAGCCCTAAGGCTCGCCAAGCTTCCTTTTCCTGAGGGTTTATCTTGGCCCATCCCAGGCCAGAAGCATTTCTCCCACCTGGGAGTGCTAAGTATGCACCTTTATTTGCTGATTAGCAAGAGTATAAGGGCAATGTCTTCATTTTTCAAAGTTTATCTAATCTGGGCCAAATCTTTCATTCCTTGAGGGCAGACATCACAGGTCACTCTTTTTCTTTACCTGGTCACATTTTCATATATATATATTTGCCAAGTATCTACCTCTTGAGCCACCGTGTGTACCACGGGAAACCCATCAAGGCTCTGGCTTCCTATAACAAGTTTATTTAACCCTTGCAGGTTATAGGCAAAATGGGGACCGCAGTGTCCTACTGATCAGGAGTAAAAGCCCTAGCTGGCCTTTCTGGACCAGAGGGAGCTGGGAGATGAAGCAGAAGCCCCTTGGAGTAGGCCCTGCCTGACTAATTTCACTCCCAGTGCCCAAGATACCTACCTCCTGGAATGGTATAAACAATGATTCACACCACGGAAGGCCTTCGCAGTTTACCAAGCACCTTCACGCACACAGAGCAGGCTTTCAGGAAGGTCAAGTTCCAACACGTTAACAGAGATTCACCTTCGGGTCACCAGACATGCACCTACTTTGCCCAACACCTATCATACGCCCGCCCCCCATCCTTTAGCGATGAGTGCGCCCAGCCGGGCCAGCGCGCCGGGAAACTGTCTCACAGTATTTGCTTTGCAGCAGAATACAGAGCCTCTTTTGAAATTGTTTGGCCAAAACAGTTGCTAGATAAAGATTTCGCTGTGGGGCTAGGCTGTGCAGAAAACGCAGGCGGGAGGACGACGACTTCTGGGCTAACTTGGTGGAAGTCCAGGTCAAGCCGAGCTGCTAGGAACCGGGAAGTGGCACGGGACTTTTCGGCCTTGAAGGGAATGAGGGGCGGAGGGAGGAGAGGGCAGAAGAGCGGGCTTGGCGACGATTCCGGGAATGCAGCACCTGTGCACGAGCCGGTGCCCTCCCGCGGGCGCCTCTTCCGCCCGGGCGCGGGGTGGGAGTGTCCGGGGGGCGGTGGAGGTGAGCGCAGCGGAGGCGGGGCGGGGCGGGGCGCGGCGCACCTGGGCGGGGAGGGGGAGGTGCGCGGGGCTGAGCCTGGCGGGGGCCGCGGCGCGCGCCAATGGGCAGCGGCTGGCAGCGCGCCCCGCGCCCGAGCCGCAGTCGCGCCCTCTCGCTGCCTGGCGAAGGCGCGGACGGCGCGCGGAGGCGAGCGCGGTGGAGAGGAGCCGCGGGCGCCGCAGCCACCGTCAGGGCATGAGGATGGCCGTGGGCTCCGTCAAGATGCAGCCGCCCTGCGAGAGCCCGGCCCTGGCCGCGGCGGTGGCGGCGGTGGACGGCACCCTGCGCCGCAGCCCCAGCGCCCGCGAGCCCGAGCGCGAGCAGCAGCCCGCGTCGCTGCGGCCGCGGCTGAGGGACCTGCCGGCGCTGCTGCGGAGCGGGCTCACCCTGCGCAGGAAGCGGAGCGCCGCGGGGGCCCGGGTGAGTGGCCGCCGGGCTGCCGGGGCGCGGGCGGCGCGCACGTGGAGCCCGCGCCCACCCTGCGGGGCCGCCGGGGGCTCGCCTGGAAGTTGGGGAGGTGGCAGAAAGGGGCGCCCCTCTGCCGGAATCGGCTGAGAGGACCCCGGGACGGCCGGGTTTGGGGTTGCCCCTCGGTGAGCGACGCTTCCCCTCCCCCCAGATGCACCTGACTTAACCCAAGGGCACCCGGATTCAGGCTACCGGACCGGGCATCACAGGAAGAAGGGCGGTTTGCTTCTTCTCTGAGGGGAAGCTGCAGGTGTCCCGTGCCCAACAGTCAGCTAGTCCGGTCCTACAGGAAACCTCGGGACCCACGACTGGGATCCTAGTTCGCAGGACGCAGGCGACGCGTGTGCTTGTTTTGGACGTCCCGTTGCAAGTTCTAGGCTTCGGGACTGTCTCAGGCAGCCAGCACTGCAGAGGGAAATCCAGGTGTTGGATGTTCCTGGGTGAGCTTCTGCTTCCTACGTCTGTGTCTCCAGCACTCGGCACTCTGGGACACCCCCTCCTTGAGCCGGAGCGGGTGCATGCCCCCAGGAATCTTAAATATTGACTTCCTGATGGTGTGTCCAGATATGATTTCCTGTAGAGGAGTGCCCCTCTTTGTGTTCAAAGTGCATCGAATGACCTGAGCAGGTCAGACATGTTTGGTATGTTAAGAGAAGCAGGGGGAGCCCAGCTGACTGTCCCCTGGGATCTTTAAGCCACCCAGAAGGCCCCACCATGACCTGAGGACACCCAGATGACTTATTTGTACTACTTACCAGGGCTTGGGGGGCCCCTTTGGTGGGTCCTAATCAGTTTTTAGAATTTGTCATCATTAAGTAGTCTTTACTGAGAAGTTGCAGCGGTGTAGATAATTTTTGGCTGTAATTTAAAACATGGTTGCCTTGAAAGATCTTAGTGGGAGACATTTAGCTCTTGCAACACGGGTTGGCAAGACACTTGTGTTGATGTGCCTTCTTTTGGGTGGAAAAGTGAATGGATGCAGGTCTTTAGCTTCTCTAGGCTTCAGCCCTTCTTTCCTAGGCACTTTCTGCCAGTGGTCCACCTCAGAAGGATGTTGTGACGATTAACATGTGTAATTGGATGTTCTTAAAGTTGGTGACCAGGAGAGTTTTGGAACTGCCTGCAAGTGACCTTAATGAGGGACATACAGCATTGCCTGCAAAAAAAAAGTGTGGAAGTGTGTTGCCACTACATGATGACTAAATAAACACAAGAACCAGAGTTAGAGACTGTGCAGGAATCTGGGAAAAGTAGGTCAAATTGTGTTCCTATTATCCTTGACAGTTACTTTTTCATGGCACAGAATACTGAAGACATTAGGGCAGCCAGGCAATCTGTGACAGGAACTGCTGAGGGTTTCTGTATAAATAGCTCTGTATGTTCATCTACATAGAAACTTGTGTTTACTGCTGCCTGGGGTGATGTTGTGTGCTTTGTCAATGTACATGTTTACTCTTATTTTCCCAATTACTTTGAATGTGGTTACCTCAAATAGCATATACTTTTACTCACCTTTCTTTGATTTTACTATTAGTTCTTTTGAGGACTTACGTGAATGGCCACTTTTTTTTTTTTTAATTGGGGGAATATTGATTGTCCAGTTTTCTAGTATTGGAAACCCATAATTTTTAACCATTTTACCCATTTTCTGTTTTGGAACTACTGTCATGATTTTGGAATTTTTGCCATCAAAGAGGTAGAAAGGAGCTGGGCACGGTGGCACACACCTGTAATCCCAGTACGTGGGAGGCTGAGACAGGAGGTTTTTAGGCTCAAGGACAGCCTCCACAAATAGTGAGACTCTCATCAACCTGGTGAGACCTTGTTTCAAAATGAAAATAAAAATAGGGCTGGAGGTGTAGCTCAGAGGTAGAATGCTGGGTTCAATTCCCAGTTACTCCCCCCCCACACACACACAAAGTAGGAAGGAATTTGAAAGGAAGAGAAAAAATAAGCAGAATGCGTACCTGTATTAGGCAGCTTAGACTGCCTGAACAAAATATCATAGACTGGGTAGGTTAAGAAGCAGCAGGACTTTTATTTTCTCTCAGTTCTGGGAGCTGGGAAGTCCAAGATCAGGGTGTCAGTGCAGCTTGATTTGGTTACTGGTGAGAGATCTCTTCCTGTCTTGTTGATAGCTAGTTTCTTGTTCTGTCCTCCTCCGGCACTTTTTTTTTTTTTTTTTTAAATAGTGTACTTGGAGAGACATTTTTCTTTTCCTCTGCTTATAAGGCCGCTAGTACTATCCTATCCCCATCCTTATGACCCAATCTAATCCTAAATACTTCCAAAGTCCCTATCTCCAAATACCATCATACGCTGAGTTTGGGCTTCAGCATACAAATTTTGTGGGTGGGGGGCACCCATATTCAGTCCATAACAGAAGAGATTTGAAAGAAAGGGAAAAACAGGTACAGTGTGTTCCATACTGGCCGGCTGGTGACTCGTGAGCATCTGGGGCTGGCTGGGTAGCCCCTTTGGTTAAGGCAGTGATGCTAACACAAAGCAATCATGGCTTACATCCTTTAGACTTCAGGTTGTGCCCATTAGGCCATACCTCTAGATGAGAACTGGGTGAATTCAGAGACAAGCTAACAGAGAAACCATTACTGTTGTCAAAGAAGCAGCAATGTGTATTACACACGGTGAAAGTTTCACCTCTTGTATGGACCAAGATCTGATTTAGGAATATGTGCGACTTTTGTCCATGTTGCCTTTGGCTCCCATAAATCTGGACAATCTGACAACTCCATTCTTTGTGGTTGTGTTGCTTCACCCAGGGCCATCGTAGGCTATCTCTTACCTAGGACAAATTAAGCTGTCATTTGGTTAATACAGCCCAGTTCCTCGGTTCGGTCACTTCTAATAGTATTGAATTCACTGTGCATACCAATTAAAACTCTGTACCTCTTTAGGATAAACAGGCTAAAGACTAAATTTTGCTTTGTGGAAGGGAGGTGTCTAGCTGTCTTAAAATTCAGTGGCAAGGTAAGGCACAACTTAAATACCTACCAAAACCCTTTAATCTTTTTAAAATTATGTACAGAAAAATAGAATGGTATACTAAACTCCCAAGTTTCAACATTTGTTAACATTTTGTCAGTCTTGTTTCATTTATTTCCTCCTTACCTCCTTTTTTGTTGTGTGTGTGTGGGGGGGGGAGCGGGGGCTTGTGTATTTTAAAGCAAAATCTGAAACATCATGCCATTTTATTCATAAATGTTTCAGTTTACATCTCTGATAAAGATATTTAAAAAAAAAAAAACCTTCAGTGCCTTTTTCACACTTAAGAATACTAACAATTCCTTAATATAACTCCCATATTCAAATTTTCTCAAAGATGTCTTTCTATTTATAACCATTGAAATCAGGAACTAAAAGGGGTCCACATGTTGCATTGGGTTGTTAGGCTTTTAGATCTGTTTTGTAACAGTCCCTGGCCTTCTTTTTTCATGCTACTGATTTGCAGGAGAGAGCAGATCATTTGTCCAGTACAGTGTCCTCCTCTCTAGGCTGATTCTGTGGTGTCATTTACCTTGTTCCTCTATTCTTACATTTCCTATAATCTGGCAGTTAGATTTGGAGGTCTGATGAGATTCAAGTTCAAAGGCAGATATTCGTCATGGATGGTGCCATCTAAAATTGGTTGCATCACATCATGAGATACATAATGTCTGGGTGTCTCTCTTTTTGAGAAGTTAAGATTGATTCGTGGGTTCAGAATAGTATCCCCTTACCTTTCTACTTTCTACCTCATGATTTTAGCCTCATAAATCGTTGTCGCATATCCATTTCCCTAGGAACTACAAAATGGTAATCGTTTCAGTGTATCACTCCTGGCATTTATTAATTGGGATATTGTCTATGTTTATTGGGTCTCCTGAAGCTCAGATTGTGCATGAAAGCCGCCAGGGAAAAGGCTTATTTATTTTTTCCTTTCTCAATTTTCAGAGTAATGATTTGCTCCCTTACAACCTTCAGTGATAACCAATGAGCTTTTCTTTTTAAAGTATCGTTAAACTTATAGATCTTACTATAATTCATTTCAGTGCATTGTGGTAAATATTCTTTTTTGACACTCAGTTTGTCCTTGTATCCTGTGTATTTTTTAAATGGCCTCAGTAGTCTCAGAAACCTTTCTTACTTGCTGGCAAGAGATATTCTGAGCTTATCTTGTCCATCTCCAGCTCCAGACCTGAAGTCAGCCATTTTCCCAAGAAACACTGATTGTTTTTATAGAAAACAGCTCATTTTCCCCAACTTTTGCCTCTCTGGTGGCTGTATTATTTTTACCTATGTTTTAAGACTCCTGCCTTAATTTAGGCTTAATTAGGCTATTTCTAAGACTGATCCCCCCCCCCCCCAGTAAAATAGCAGTTAACACCCATTCCCTCTTTCTGTATATACTGTCAAAATGCTGGGCCAGGACTGACTGGTTTTTGTTTTCAACTGCTGTGACATTTTCTGCAGTGCTCCACCACTGTCTTTGTTGTCTTAAAATCTACCTCGTTCGCAGCAGCCAGAATGATTTACCAATTGTGCCAAATTGACCATTCACCACAGTCCTCTGGTGATTGTCTTCCATCCTTGACCCCTTCTCTTTAGCCACCCTTTGCTGGGCCTGGCCCTGTCACAGGTGCTTTTCAAAACAGAGGAACCGGTAAGAACATCTGGTGGCTCTCTGAACCAGACTCTCTCTTTTCACATACAGCCCCTTTCTTCCATGATTCCCCCTCAAAAGGAAGAAAATCACCCCTGCCTCATGTTCAAGCTGGGGCACTGTGGGTGTGACTCCACACCCTCCTCTGCCAGAAACTTACCTTGGTTGATTGAGAAATAAGTACTGTTCCAAGTTATACCAGGATGCCCAATTTATATTCATCTCAAACACATATTTTATAGGCAAAGCACATAGTTTGTTCTTTGTATTTAAATTGAAATCAGTGGATAACACACCATAGCAATTAATAATGTGCCACACACATTCTGATATAAATTTCATTTAACTCTTACAACAGACCTATGAATTAGATGGTTATTCATCCTACAGATGTAGAAAGTGAAACACAGACGTAACTTGCCCAAGATCACAGAGGGTGTGGGTGGGAGAAGGGAGGTTTGATTCTGGGCAGCCTGGTGCCACAGAGTTGCTCTGAATTTACTGTCTTGTTTTCCTCAAATTTTCTGAGGGCAAAGGTTCTATTTACTCTAAACTACCATAACCTTCTAGTACCTGCTGATATTACCTTACTACTCTGAAAGTGGTCAATAAATGCTGTTGATAATGCCAGACTTTAACTTTTCCTTCACTTGAGCATACAGAGGCTGTGGTCCACCTGCTGGTGTAGGGCAGGGGGGTGGGGAGAATCATTGTGGTCATAGGTAAGTGGTAACTAATACCTACCAAAATTAAAAATAGCAATCAGAATGTCATAAGCAAAAAAATCACCCAGGCTCACCTTGATCAAGATCATCCCCAAAACTCCTGTGAATTGGCCTAGCTTACTTCTTTCTTATCTGCTCATGGTAGCCTGTGAGAAGATAAAAGCCATTAGAGGAGGCCTGCATCTTCCAGGGAAGGTGAGTCAGATCAGATACAAAGGACATGTGATGAACTTATTTGAGAAACATTAGCATTGCTGCCTCTGAGTGCTGACAAACTCACTGCTTGAACCTGGGCACTGTAAAACTTAACCTGTAAAACTTAACTGTGGCTACTGTGAAAATAGTCACTCATAAGTATCTGAGGGAGATTGACTTTAGGACTTCCCATGGATACAAGTCTGTAGATGCTCAAGTCCCTTCTATAAAACAGTGTTTGCATATGACCTAAACACATCCTCCTGTGTACTTTAGATTATCTATGATAGGTGATGCAATGTTAATACTGTGTAAATAGTTATTTTACTGTATTGTTTAGGGAATCATGACAAAGAAAAAAGAAAATCTATAGTGTTTGGGGCTTTTTTTCTGAATATTTTTGATTCATGGCTGGTTGAATTTATAGATGTGGAACCCACAGATACAGAGGGCCAACTATAAAACTATAAATATCACCTTCCAAAGTATTTATCTGGGAAAAAGGAAAGGAAACTGTAGAATCATTTATTCTATTTTAATTTCATTGAATTCTAGCAAAGGAACTCAATGGCAAATTGATACTTTATTTACTGAATTTCTTTCCTTTACCCCAACACAAAAGACTGGTTGCATGCTTGTTGGGAGGAAAAGAGTGAAACTGTGGCTGTAGGGACTGGGCTTGATTCTCTGGGCCACCACTCTGTCTTCTGAGTTCCCGGAGCCTCTGGTTCTTCCTCTGTAATGAGATACACCTCAGGCCAGGTTTTCTAAGAATAGACACAGTGTGGATAAAGTGTTAGGCACATTGGAGCTTCGGTTTTTTCCTTCCCTGTCCAGATGATTATTCTAGGCAAATGGACTGTCAAACACATTTATGGAAATCTGGGCACAAAAATTTTCTAACTTTTGTGTACAATGTCAAATTCTATTTTTTTCAAAATATTTCATATTATAACATAGAGTGAATATTTAGATAGTGTCTAAGTCCTGGTACCATAACAAAATAGGCTGAGTTTCACACTTACATTGTCTCTTAAATCTTCTTGGCAGTAATTGGTGATTCATGTAGCTAAAAATGAATGGAAAGGTAGGGGTCACTGGTGTTGACTTTGAGTACTTATGATTTTTTGTTTTTTGACTCAGTATTGCATAACAACCCTCATTAGGAATAGCAGTGATGTTATGTGATCTGGAAGTAGTTTGTGAAAAGTTGTAAGATTTTATGTGAACACAAAATAATTAAACTCAGTGACTTCATTTTTATTAATTTATATTAAATTATTCATAAATGGGTATGGAAAAGCAAAAGTCCATAGATGCTACTGTGGCAGATCTTGGTCAGATCCAAATCTCAATAGTCCCATAAAGGGAGGAGGCATTTTCACCTATGAGGAAAGAGGGTAAGAACTTTCTCACCCAGCAGGGAAACAGCAGAGGCAGAATGGAGCGTCTGGCTGCCTGACTCCAAAGACTGTGGCCTTCCCCTAATGCACCTTGTCTTGAACTTTGACATCATGATAACAGGTGGTGTGTTGCAGCAATGAGTGCACTAAACATTTGAAGTCACAGTGCAAAATGTGACTCATTTTCTTTTCAACATCTTCAGTGCTGGCTTCCAGGACCAGGCATTTACTGTCCACCAGCTTTGGCAATGAGTGAGCTGGACAGCCATCAGTCATCTCCCTGCCATGCTAGCTCTCACTTGAGAGATGAGATGGGGAGGCTTGGGATGATTCATCTGGAGCCATTTGTTCTCAGCTCCATATTACATTCTCTACTTGGAGAGTTATAAAGCAAGCATGTCTCTTGCCCGGCCTGGATGAAAAACTGGAAGAAGCCAGGTGCTGTGGCACATGCCTGTAATCCTGATATTTAAAAGGCTTAATGTGAGGATTGCAGGTTCGAGGACAGACTCAGCAACATAGCAAGACCTTGTTTCAAAATAATAACTAAAGTAGGGATGGGAGTTTAGATCAGAGGGAGAAAGCCCCTGGATTCAATCCCCAGCCTGCAGTTCTCCCATCTCAGCCTTCCAAATGCTGAGGTTACAGGCGTGCACCATCATGTTCAGCTACTTACCTTTTAAGATGATGTGATTACCTGATGTAAAGGCTCTTAACTTTTTTTTTTTTTATCTCAGGCATTTTTTTTTTTTTTTTTGCGGTACTGGGGATTGAACTCAGGGGCAATCTACCTCCGAGCTATACCCCCAGCCCTATTTTTTTTATTTTTTATTTTGAAACCGAGTCTCACTAAGTTGCAGAGTGCCTCACTAGGTAGCTGAGGCTGGCCGCGAACCCGGATCCTCCGGTCTCAGCCTCCCGAATGCTGGGATTACAAGCGTGCGCCACCACGCCCGGCTTATCTCAGGCATTTTTAAGAATCAAAGATAGCACTGCAGAAAAATACACATGTAGACATAATTTTACTGTCACTTCAGCTGGCTTATGGATGTTCCGAAGCCTGGGCCTCACGGACTCCTGTTTTAAAAGTCATTCCGAACCTGCCTTCTAGAGAGTAGGACCATGGTTATGTAATTATTTTACCTTTTATCTAACTTTCTTCTAAGCATCTGAGGTAAATACTCACTCAGTTGTTAGTATTTTCTTGAATTGAGGTATTTTATCAGTCTGTTGAATGGGAAATTCTTGACCTCTGAATGTCACAAATACTTCAGTGAGCCCTGATAGGTGGTGGTGGTGATGATGATGATGATAGTCATTATCATTTAACAGATCCTTATATAACACTTATCATGTCGGGTTGTTTGAAGTACTTTAAGAAGAGTAATTCAATCCTAGTAATAGCCTCATTTGACAGATGTTTTAATTGCAGAGAGAAGCTAAGTAAGTTTTCTAAGATTACCCAGTAAATAGAGGAGCCAAAATTTGAATCCAGGAAGTCTAGCTCCAAATGGAGCTAATTATAATTTCTCTGTCTTTTCTCTAAATAATTATGTATTTTCTTGATTGCAGTGTGTGTGTGTGTGTGTGTGTGTGTGTGTGTGCGCGTGTGTGTGTGTGTGTGTGCGTGTGTGTATGTGTATGGTACTAGGTATGGAACCCAGGAACCTTCTACCTCCGGGCTACATCCTCAGGCCTGTTTTATTCTTTATTTTGAAACAGGGTCTCACTAAGTTGTGGAGGGCCTCACTAAGTAACTGAGGCTGGCTTTAAACCTGCCATCCTACTGTATCAGCCTCCCAAATACTGGGATTAAAAGCATGTACCACCACACCCGACCTTACAGTATCTTTTATTTTTTGGTACTGGGGATTGAACTCAGGGACATTCTACCTCTGAACTATACCCCCCAGCTCTGTTTTATCTTTTATTTTGAGATAGATATCATTAAGTTCTGGAGGGCCTCTCTTAGTTGCTGAAACTGCCCTTGAACATGCAGTCCTCTTGTCTCATCCTCCCAAGTACTAGGATTCTAGGCATGCACCACCACACTGGTAATATATATATATTTTTTTCCCTCCTCCTTCACCTCCTCCACTTCCTCCTCCTGCTGCTACTACTTCTTCTTTTTAACACTTTTGAAGTTGAGATGTGTCCTATAGATGTGATCATTTGGAAGAGTACTATTTCCCCACCGTAAAGCTATTATTGAATTATCCATTTTTTAAAATAAGTGTACCTCATATAGAAATATCAAAGCTTTAAAATGTTGCATGCAAACAAAATCTCTATTTATTAAAGTATGCAAAATGCAAATTAAGACTATATTAACAATTTATGTTAATACTGATATTGCTTATGTAATAATTTAAATGTCAGGGGAGAATAAATTTAAATTTTTCCTACAAAAAGCAAGACTAACTTTAGAGTAATGTGGAACATAGAAGAAACCAAATTCGAATTGGGACATTAAAAACTGGATGTGTGTGCATATCGATTATTGGTTTCCTCATGATATTTTTATTGTTGTTAAAGTACAATTTAGCCAGGCTTGGTAGTATATACCTGTAATTCCAGTACATGGGAGGCTGAGACAGGAGGATTGCAAGTTTGAGGCCAGACTCTGTAACTTAGGGAGACTCTTAGCAACTTAGTGAGACCCTGTTTCAAAATAAAAGGATAAAAAGGGCTGGGGATGTAGCTTGGAGGTAGAATGCCCCTGGGTTCAGTCTCTAGTACCAAAAAAAAAAAAAAAAAAAAAAAAAGTAAAACTTAGAAAGTTAAACTTTCTAAATAAATTTCTTGATTTCTTGAAACTAAGAACCGTGAATATAAAACTGGCAATAGATTTAGACTTGCCCTTGAGTCATCATAATTTATGTCGTGAGTTGGCAGATCTTCATTCTGTGACTCAGTTAATCCTTTTTTCTATTTTATTTGCTCTGTTCATGGGACATTGGCTTCTTGCTGTTAAAATGCCTTTTTTTTTTTTTTTTTTCATTTTGCACTGTTTGTGTTGTCTATAAAGAAAACATAATTCAGGATTTCCAATAAGGTAAAATAAGTCTTTATGAAGAGAGTCCTGGAAACCAGGGTTTTTGCATCCTACCCAGAAACAAATATAGTTTGTTTTTAATTGGTCTGTCAACTTGAACTCCAGCCCTATTGGTCCTTTTGTTGTTCAGTTGGATTTGACCTTGTCAGATCATTTGCCTGCAGCTGTTATGAGGTGTACATTCAAATACTTGTGATTGCCTCACACTTCGGCCTTTAGTGCTGACTGTAAAGTTGTAAAGTTGTTTTGCTTTCTTTTGTTACTATTGAGGGAAGTGAGCAGCTTATCACTTCTGCTTGCTGTAGCACTCTAAATGTTGACTATAATGAACAAACACTGCAAATGGTTTACTCATCATATTGTGCTATGGGTATATATATATATATATATATATATATATATATATATATATATATATATATGAAATCTTGCACACAAAATCTTTAACAATTAGAGAAGAGAATGCTTAATGGAACCCTTTCAATATTAAAGGAAGTCTGATGCCTGTTTCAATCCATTAAACACAATTTGGCTGTGCTGGAGCAAAGAGAACATATTCCTATGAGTTTGTCACCTAATGGCTGTGTGACTCAAAGTCAGATAACCTCTCTGAGTATTGGTTTCTGAGATAGAATACCTGTATTCTATCATGGGAATCACTAGTGGGATAAGGAATCCATGTTCTTTGCTTATTTTTGAACCAAGGTCAGAGCAGTGGTCTTTGTACGTGGAGATGTCAACCCAATCTGTAGAGCACTTTGCACACATTATAGACAAGTGTTCACCACATCTCTTTATTTGGAGAAGGAGAAAATAATGCATTAGGAGGGAGGGAGCATTTGAAGCTGCAAGAGGAGTCTGATTAAGTCAAGAATCTGTTGTGTCAAAAAAGTAAAAAGAACATATCTCTAAATCTGCTTCTAGAAGATTAAATCATTTCACCAGAAGCAGAATTCTGGGAGAGGTTTCGGAGAACCTGGTAGCCCCTCTACCTCCATCAGAGACCTTTTCAGGTATTCTTCTACCCTTTTGCAGAAGAGGTTCATTTCTATTTCCTGTCACCGATAAGAGCTATTTCTTTTTTTTTTTTTTTTTTTTTTTGCGGTACAGGGGATTGAACTCAGGGGCATTCTACCTCCGAGCTACACCCCCAGCCCTATTTTTTATTCTTTATTTTGAAACCGAGTCTCACTAAGTTGCGGAGTGCCTCACTAGGTAGCTGAGGCTGGCCGCGAACCCGGATCCTCCGGTCTCAGCCTCCCGAATGCTGGGATTAG
>PVLC010012768.1:0-12127 GCA_004027655.1 Graphiurus murinus
CTCTAGCACCACACACATACAAGAAAAAAAAAAAAAAAAAAGGCCTTCAGTGAGTTCTCATTCCTCTAGGGTCTCCTTAGTCAGTCTGGTGTTGAAGGGTTTGCAGGCTCTGAACCAGCCTTCCTCACAAGTCATGCTTGTAATCCCAGCATTCGGGAGGCTGAGACCGGAGGATCCGGGTTCGAGGCCAGCCTCAGCTACCTAGTGAGGCACTCCACAACTTAATGAGACCTGGTTTCAAAATAAAGAATAAAAAATAAGGCTGGGGGTGTAGCTCAGAGGTAGAACGCCCCTGAGTTCAATCCCCAATACCTCAAAAACAAACAAACAAAAAACCCAAGTCGGGCGTGCTAATGGAAGGGCCGGCCAGCCTGCTGCCTTCGGCTCCGAAGCCAGGCCCGGAAGGGTGCGGAAGAGCGTATGAGCTGAAGAGCCAGGTGCCGCGTGACCGGCAAGGTGGGGACCGCGGCCAAGTGCAGCAAGCCCGGACGGTCCCAAGGGGCGGCCCCTTCTCAGGGCCAGTCAGCTGCTGCCCGGTGGGCCCTTCCAGTTTTTCAAGAGAATCAGGAACTCGGGATCCTTCTGTGAGATTTCCGGATTTTAAAATACATACCGGTAGCTAGTTCACAAAACACACTTGGCCCGGCTCTGATCACAATTTGTGACTTGTCTGAGGAACACGTTGAACTTTTCTTCCTCTGCGTCTTTGCAGCTTCTGTTCTCACTGCCAAGAGCACTCTCCCACTCTCCAATGGACTGTGGGGGTCTAAAAAACGCCACCTATCAGGCCTGGCCCAGGCGCCACCTGGTTTAGCGACCCCCAGTGACCTCCGCTAGAGGTGACGTCTCCCTCCTGGGGCTAAACCACTCCTGGAGCGCTGTGTCTTGCCACAGGCGTTTCAGGAAGAGTCTTGTCCCTCCTGGTAGACGGTGAGTTCCTGGAACATTCACGGAGCACCTGCTCCTGGAAGGGCCCATGCTGAGCTTGCTGTAGATACAGCCCAGAATAAGAGGGATGCACCGAGCCGGGCGTGGTGGCGCACGCTTGTAATCCCAGCATTTGGGAGGCTGAGACTTCACGGCCAGCCTCAGTTACTAGTGAGACCCTCTGCAATTTAGTGAGACTCTGTTTCAAAATAAAAAAAAAATTTTTTAAAAGGGGGGCTGGGGGTATAGCTCGGAGGTAGAATGCCCCTGAGGTTCAATCCCCAGTACCAAAAAAAAAAAAAAAAAAAAAAAAAAAAGAGAGATGTATCTTTGCCTGGATGAGATATAATCTGGTGCAGGGCTCCGATTGAAAACCAATTCCCAATATTCCTACTTTCAATTGTGATTTTGGTGGAGTCAAGAAAGTTTATAAAAGGGCCTGGCATGACGGCACACATTTATAATCTCAGTACTTGGGAGGCTGAGACAGGAGGATCGCAGGTTCGTGGCCAACCTCAGCTACTTAGTGAGGCCCTCCACAATTTAGTGAGACCCTGTTTCAAAATAAAGAATACAAAATAGGGCTGGGGGTGTAGCTCAGAGGTAGAATGACCCTGGATTCCATTCCCAGGACCCCCCCCACACACACATACAAACAAACAAACAAACAAATAAATAAATAAAATAGAGCTGGGGTTGTAGCTCAGAGGTAGAATGACCCTGGGTTAGCTGTGCATGGTGGCACACGCTTGTAATCCCAGTAATTTCGGAGGCTGAGACAGAAGGATCACAGATTTCCAGTCAGCCTCAGCTACTTAGTGAGATCCTCCACAATTTAGTGAGACTCAGTTTCAAAATAAAGAATGAAAAATAGGGCTGGGGGTATAGCTCGGAGGTAGAATGCCCCTGAGTTCAATCCCCAGTACTGAAGCCAGGTGTGGTGGTGCACACTTGTAATCCCAGTACTTGGGAGGCTGAGACAGGAGGATCACAAGTTGGAAGCCAGCCTTGGCAACTTAGCAAGGCCCTGAGCAACTTAGTGAGACTGTTTCCAAATATGGAATAAAATTGGGTAAGGGGTGCATTTTGGAGGTAGAATGCCTCTGGGTTCAATTCCACAGTACCAAAGGTTCAATCCCAGTACCAAAAAGTAAAGTAAAATTAAATAAGGCTGGGGGGTGTAGCTCAGAGATAGAATGCTCCTGGGTTCATTCCCCAGTATAACAAAACAAAAACAAAACAGAAAACACCTTCACAAAGCCTAGCCTACCTGTTTTTTTTGGAACTGAGGATTGAACTCAGGGGCATTCTACCTCCGAGCCATACCCCCTGCCCTATTTTTTATTCTTTATTTTTTTGAAACAGGGTCTCACTAAGTTGCGGAGTGCCTCACTATGTAGCTGAGGCTGGCCGAGAACCTGGATCCTCTGGTCTCAGCCTCCCAAATACTGGGATTACAAGCATGCGCCACCAGGCCCGGCTCCAGCCCTATTTTTTATTCTTTATTTTGAAACAGGATCACACTAAGTTGCGGAAAGCCTCACTAGGTAGCTGAGGCTGGCTTCAAACCTGGATCCTCTGGTCTCAGCCTCCCAAATGCTGGGATTACAATGGTACACCACCACGCCCGGCTCCCTAGCCGACCTTTCTAAGGGAGGAACGTTCTTTGGTTCCAATTGAACAGAGGAGAAACTGAGTCACAGAGTTGGCAGCCTGCCCAAGGCTGGCAGCCTACTATGGGATGTCGGGGATGCTGGCCCAGGTATGTGGCATCCCAGCCCCTTCCCTGAGGAAGGTGGGGGGGGGGGGGTCACAGGAGAGTCCTGGGACTACACAGAAGCTCACTGCTGCGGTGGGGTCCCGAGGCTGCAGTCCTGACATACTGGTGGCTGGTCAGGTGACCTGGGGACGACTGAAGAGCCAGAATGGCCAACTGTTCCACACGTCCATTCGCCTCCCTGCTGTGCCTTCTGTTTCCCTTCCAAGGGTAAGACTGAGAAGCTACCAGCAAGTCCAAGGAGTAGGACCTACCCTCATCCAGGAACACATCTAAAGCTGTTTGGCCCTTCTTCTCCGGGTTAACTACTGGTTCAAATCATCTTTCATTTGGGGGAGGGGGGTTCTATTCTGATCCCCAGATCATGTCCTGGAAACGACTTTTCACAAGATAATTTCCTGTGTTAGCAAACACAGAAGCCGGCAGAATGATTTGGTTAAAAAAGAAGAAGAAGAAGAAGAAGAAGAAGAAGAAGAAGAAGAAGAAGAAGAAGAAGAGGAGAGCCGGGTGTGGTGGCACACGCTTGTAATCCCAGCATTTGGGAGGCTGAGACAGGAGGATCCGGGTTCAAGGCCAGCCTCAGCTACCTAGTGAGGCACTCTACAACTTAGTAAGACCCTGTTTCAAAATAAAGAATAAAAAATAGGACTGGGGGTATAGCTCGGAGGTAGAATGCCCCTGAGTTCAATCCTCAGTACTGCAAAAAAAAAAAAAAAAAAAAAAAGAGAGAGGAGCCGGGCATGGTGGTACATGCCTGTAATCCCAGTACTTGGGAGGCTGAGAGAGGAGGATCACAGATTCGAAGCCAGCCTCAGTAACTTAGCAAGTCCCTGTTTCCAAATAAAAAAATAAAATAAAATCGGGCTGGGGGTGTAGCTCGGAGGCAGAATGCCTCTGGGATTTTGGTTTTCTGAGATGTGAGAATGTGACTTCCCCTACTGGAAACGGGTTAAAGCTTCAAAACCACCGCTCGCCGCCGCGCGGGCCAAAGGCAGATCAGGGGCACGGTAGGTAGGTCGCGGGCCGGCTGCGAGGCCTGGCCCGGGCGCCACCCGATTGCAATGTAGAAGGTAGAAGCGTGCACTTCCATCTTGCAGGTGGCTCCCGCAGAGCGCGGCGGAGCAGCTGCCGCTGGGGCTGGGACGTGGTGGTCGGCTCCCAGAGCTCTGGGGGACTCGGGGTCGCACACTGGCGTGGCAAGCTGCACACCCAGCTACCTGCCCGCCCGCCCCACTCGGCTGCCGCAGCGATGACTCAGCCTGCGAGGGCCGTGGGGGGTGGGGGAGGGCCGGGGGCGGGGCGGAGGGCGGGGCGGAGGGGGAGGGGAAGGCAGATCGCAGCCCCGGCCCCGCCTCCTCCCGGGGCGCAGAGGTCGCCCCGGGCGGGAGATGGCAGCGAAGGGGTGGCGCCGCGGTAGAGGGGGACGTAGTGCTCGATCTGCTTCCCCCACCCCTTCACCTCCATTCATCCCCGAAGCCCCGGCCTGGCGCGCACGTGGCTCCAGGCCACGCCCACGGCCACGCCCCCTGCAGAGCCGGAGGGGCGGGGCCTGCGGCGGGGAGCCTGGAGAGCTGCGGCTGCGGAGACCTGGGGGGGAGGATGGGATGGGGACCCGGACCCCTGCCGAAGGCTCCCCAGGGGAGAGAGGAAAGGGAGAACTGAGCCTGCTGCGTGCCCAGTACCTAGAGCACCGGGTAGAATTTGGAAGACGCCCACGAGGAACTTTTCATTTCTTTTTTTCTGTTCTTCCTTTCCCTCAGTACTGGGGATTGAACCCAGGGGCGTTCTACCTCCCAGCTATACCCCTAGCCCTATTTTTTTTTTTTTTTTTTTTTTTTTTTGCGGTACTGGGGATTGAACTCAGGGGCATTATATCTCTGAGCTACACCCCCAGCCCTATTTTTTATTCTTTATTTTGAAACTAGGTCTCGCTAAGTTGCGGAGTGCCTCACTAGGTAGCTGAGGCTGGCCTAAGTTGCAGAGGGCCTCTCTAAGTAGCTGATGGCCGCAAACCTGGATCCTCCAGTCTCAGCCTTCCAAGTACTGGGATTACAAACGTGCGCCATCATGCCTGGCTCCTATTTTTATTTTCACTTTTTTTTTTTTTTTGCTGTACTGGAGATTGAACTCGGGCATTCTACCTCCTCCGAGCTATACCCCCAGCCCTATTTTTTATTCTTTATTTTGAAACAGGTCTCACTAAGTTGTGGAGTGCCTCACTAGGTAGCTGAGGCTGGCCGCGAACCGGGATCCTCCGGTCTCAGCTTCCCAAATGCTGGGATTACAAGCGTGCACCACACACCCGGCTAACTAGAAACTTTTAAGTAATCTTTTGTAATATAAATGATGCATGAAATATGCTTTGGGAGCGTGTTGGGTATATATAAGGTAGGCTTTTGTGTGTGTGTGTGATTGAGTCCAGGGTCCGTCTACCTCCTTGCCCACCACCACCACCACCACCCTCTCTCCATTGCTGATGGTCTCCCTAAATTGCTGAGGCTGTCCTGGAACCTGGAATCCTCCTGTCTCCTCTTCCAAAGTGCTGCTGTGATTAAAGGCATGTACCACCAAGCCTGCCTCAGATGGATTTTTTGTTGTTGCTTTTACTGGAGGTTGAACCCTGTGACATGCTACCTCTGAGCTACACCCCCAGCCTATATTTATTTATTTATTTATTTATTTATTTATTTATTTATTTATTGCAGTAGTAGGGATTGAACTCAGGGGCATTCTATCTCTGAGCTCCACCCCTAGTCCTAATTTTTTATTCTTTATTTTGAAACAGGGTCTTACTAAGTTGCAGAGGGCCTCAGTAAGTAGCTGAGGCTGGCCACGAACCCAGATCCTCCTGTCTCAGCCTCCCAAGTACTGGTATTATAAGCATGCGCCACCACGCCCAGCTTTATTTATTTATTTTTTTTACTTTGAAACAGGGTCTCACTAAGTTGCAGAGGGCCTAAGTTGCTGAGGCTGGCCGTGAACCTTGCAATTCTCCTGTCTCAGCCTCCCAAGTACTGGGATTACAAATGTGAACCACCAAGCCAGGCTCCTGTTTTAATTTTTATCTGGAAGCAGAGTTTCACTAAATTGCTGAGAGTCTTGCCAACTTGCTGAGGCCGGCTTCGAACCAGCTAACCTCCAGTCTCAGCCTCCCAAGTACGAGGATTACAGCCACCACGCCCAGTTTAGAGACATTTTCAAATATCTCCTAGGAGCTGGGTTCAGTGGCACATGCTGGTGAACTCAGTACTTCAGAGGCTGAGGTAGGAGGATCCCAGATTTAAGGCCCTCAGTCAAACTGAAGGCTAACAGCCAGGTGAGCCCCAGCTACAAAAAACACAGGGCTTGGGGCCCTGTAGACACTTTAATAGCTCTTCTCATCATTCAAATCACAGGAATTCCAGGCTGGGGTGTAGTTCAATGGGAGAGTACTTGCCTAGCATGTGTGAGGCCCTGAGTTTGATCCCAGCACCACAAAAAAAAAAAAGTTAGGGTTCCCTGGGGTCAGAACCTGGAGGATGAACCCCAAGCCACTGGGAGTTTGCCTCCCAGCTCAGCGGGAACACGACGCTACAGCGTTGGTCTAGTCTGGCCCCATTTTTATGCTGTTATAGCTGATGCTATTTCATTTTTGCAAATAAAACAGCTTGGCTTTTCCCTCTGGCAGAACCTGATTTTAATGAGCAAATGCTGTGTTGTGGCCAGGGCAGGTGCTCGGGAAGGGCAAATTGGAGCCATCGGCAGGCCCGGGCAGGGTGTCGTGCTGCTGGGGACTCGGCCACCCTGGCAGGGCAGGGCCGGGCCAGAGGTAGCAGGTGCAAGACAGCGCTGTGGTCCTGCCATCTGCACAGGAGGCCTGAGACGCCCTCCAGGGACGCAGGTGACAGTGCTCAGAGCAATTCCATGCCACCACTGTCTGTGCCTGTTCCTCTGTGTGTGTCTGTCTGTCTGTCTGTCTCCTTTCCTTCCCCTCAGTCCTGCAGCTTTCCTGGGGTTCACAGGGCCTCTGCTCTGCTCTTCTTGGGAGAGACTACACAGCAAAGCAGTGAAGAGACAGCAGCGTTCAGGCGCCTGATCCACCGGAGGCTGTGTGACTCTGGGGTAGGCACTTCACCTCTCTGTGCCTCTGCTTCCTCATTGCTGTGGTGGAGACACTTAAGAGGCCGTAGGGCACGGAATTAACGGAGATAGTGCGTGGAAAGCAGGCTCCCCCTCCAGCGAGGCCTGAACCAGCGGTAACGACCGGCCTCTGATGCCGTTACTCTTGGTGAGCTGGAAACAAGGGGGAGCAGTGATCATTGCAGGACTGTGCTGAGCCCGGCAGCTGGTCCTCACGGGACCCCTTCAGACTTCAGAGCACGGTGAGGAAGGTGTGAGCCAGGAGCCCGTAGCCAGGTGCAGGAGGCCCAGGTACGGCTGGGTTGAGGAAGTCGCCCAGGTGACAGGGCCCTGCAGCTGAGCGTCGTCGGAACCCAAAGGCGGCCTCTGCAAAGCCTCACTACTTGCTTTTTTCCACCGAAGGTGGGTTTCCGCAGGGGACGAGGGGCCCCGTCTCCAACAGCGGTGTCCTGCCTCGCCAAGAGAGGCCCAGAGAGGAGGCCTGCAGAAGGAGGCCCTGGGCTGAAGAGGGGGGGCTTCACCTCAAAGGGGTGAAATTTCCCCTTTAAGCTTTTATTTATTTATTTACTTATTTTTTTTGCGGTACTGGAGATGGAACCTGGTGGCATTCTACCTCCAAGCTACAGCCCCAGCCCTATTTTTTATTCTTTATTTTGAAACCGGGTCTCACTAAGTTGCGGAGTGCCTCACTAGGTAGCTGAGGCTGGCCATAAACCTGGATCCTCCAGTCTCAGCCTCCCAAATGCTGGGATTACAAGTGTGCGCCATCACGCCCCGGCCCCTTTAAGCTTTTGATGGAACTGCTTAGTGCTGTGGGCTGCTGTCTCAGGTCTCGGGGCCTCTGAAGGTGCTGCCAAGCTGTGTGCGCGTGCGCGTGTGGGTGTGTGTAGCACTGGGATTGAATACAAGGCTTTCTACATCTTTTTTTTTTTTTTTTGTGGTACTGGGGATTGAATTCAAGGGCATTCTACCTCCAAGCTGCACCCCAGCCCTTATTTTTATTTATTTTTTTGTGGTGCTGGGGATTGAACCCAGGGGCATTCTACCTCCGAACTACACCCCCAGCCCTATTTTTTTATTCTTTATTTTGAAACCGGGTCTCACTGAGTTGCGGAGGGCCTCACTAGGTAGCTGAGGCTGGCCACGAACTCGGATCCTCTGGTCTCAGCCTCCCAAATGCTGGGATTACAAGCGTGTGCCACCACGCCCGGCTCTGTTTTTATTTGTACTTTGAAACAAGGTCTCGCTAGGCTGATAAGTGTCTCACTAGCTATTTGCCCAGGCTGTCCTCCAATCTGTCATCCTCCTGTCTCAGCCTCTCAAGTACTAAGATGACAGGTGTGTGCTTCCATGCCCCTGATGCCCAGACTGCTTTCTACATCGGAGCTACATCCCCAGCCTTTTTTATTTTTTGGAAAAAAAGTCTCATAGCCGGGCATGGTGGCACGTGCTTGTCATTCCAGTACTTGGGAGGCTGAGACAGGAGGATCACAGGTTCGCGGCCAGCCTCAGCTACTTAGGACTTCCATAATTTAGTGAGACCCTGTTTCAAAATAAAGAATAAAAAATAGGACTGAGGGTATAGCTTGGAGGTAGATTGTCCCTGGGTTCCATTCCCAGTACTATGAAAGAAAAAGAAAAAAAATAGGACTGGACCAGAGGATCTGGGTTCATAGCCAGCCTTAGCTACTTAGGCCCTCTGCAACTTAGTGAGACTCTGTTTCAAAATAAAGGCTAAAAAAATAGGGCTGGGGGTGTAGCTTGGAGGTAGAATGCCCCTGTGTTCCATTCCCAGTACCACACACACACACAAAAAAAAAGGATTGGGGGTGTAGCTCAGAGGTAGAATGCCTCGGGGTTCAATCTCTAGTTTTTTTTTTTTTTGGTACTGGGGATTGAACTCAGGGGCATTCTACCTCCGAGCTACACCCCCAGTCCTATTCTTTATTCTTTATTTTGAAACAGGGTCTCACTAAGTTGTAGAGTGCCTCACTAGGTAGCTAAGGCTGGCTATGAACCCAGATCCTCCGGTCTCAGCCTCCCAAATGCTGGGATTACAAGCGTGCGCCACCACGCCCGGGTCAATCTCTAATATTGAAGGAAGGAGAAAAAGAGAGAGAGAGAGAGAGAGAGAGAGAGAGAGAGAGAGAGAGAGAGAGAGAGAAAGAAAGAGTCTCATTAAGTTGCTGAGGGTCTTGCTACTTGCTGAGGCTGTCTTTGAACCCATGATCCTCTTGTCTCAACTTCCCAAGTACTGGGATTACAGGCGTGTGCCACCACACCCGGCTACTGCCAAGTTTTTATCAGTACATAAAGTTTATTTTTATTACAAGCCACGGTATACATTGTTCCAGCTTCTTTTGTTTGAGTTGGACTGTAGGGAAGGCACAGAAGCCGTCAACCTGCTACAGCTCAGAGGCCAGAGGAGAGACCCAGGGGCAAGTGGGTGCCGGGGAGAGGCGGCGTGTTTACCTGGAGCTGTGGGGACTTGCCAGGTGAGTACACAGGGGGTGGCCGTGCGGAAGGGTTAGTTTACCCAACAGAGGAGCCAAAGGGAACAGAGGGACCTGTGATAACCATTTGTTGTTTTTAGGAGACATTCAAGGCAGCCAGGTTGCGGCGGCACACGCCTATAATAATCCCAGTACTTGGGAAGCTGAGACACGGGATCACAGGTTCCAGGCTGGGCTCAGCAACTTAGTAAGACCCTCAGCAACTTAGTGAGACCTTTTATTTTTTTAAAAAAATAAAGCTAGAGAGCCGGGCGTGGTGGCAGACGCTTGTAATCCCAGCATTTGGGAGGCTGAGACCAGAGGATCCGAGTTCGCGGCCAGCCTCAGCTACCTAGTGAGGCACTCTGCAACTTAGTGAGACCCTGTTTCAAAATAAAGAATAAAAAGTTGGGCTGGGGGTGTAGCTCGGAGGTAGAATGCCCCTGAGTTCAATCCCCAGTACCACAAAAAAAATAAATAAATAAAAAAAAAATAAAGCTAGGCATGGTGGCGTATGCCTGGAGTCCCAGTACTTGGGAGGCTATGACAGGAGGATTGCAGGTTCGAGGCCAGCCTCAGCAATTTAGCGAGGCCCTCAGCAAATTAGTGAGACCTTTTCTTTTTCTTTCCTTTCTCTCCTTTTGTGGTACCTGGGATTGAACCCAGGGCATTCCACCTCCAAGCAGCTACCCCAGCCCTTTTTGATTTTTTTTTTTTTAATGTTGAAACAGGATCTCGCTAGATTACTGAGAGTCTCACTAAGTTGCTGAGGCTGGTCTCCAATCTGGGCTCCTCCTGTCTCAGCCTTCCAAGTACTGAGATTACAAGTGTGTACCACCATGCCTGGCTGAAACTATTTAAAAATGAAAAATAAAATAGGACCATGGAAGCCGGGCGTGGTGGCTCACGCTTGTAATCCCAGCATTCGGGAGGCAGCTAGGCGTGGTGGCACATGCTTGTCATCCCAGTACTTGGGAGGCTGAGACCATAGAATCACAGGTTCTCGGCCAGCCTCAGCTACTTAGTGAGGTCCTCCACAACTTAGTGAGACCCTGTTCCAAAATAAAGAATAAGAAGATAGGGCTGGGGGTTTAGCTCGGAGGTAGAATGGCTTTGGGTTCAATCCCCAGTACCCTATTCCCCCACCCCCCAAAAAAGCTATGAGGCAGGCCTGCCGTCATCTGAGGCTCCCCTGGGTTGGAGGAGCCTCTTCAAGATGGCGCGCCCCTTGCGGCTGTGGTGCCCATGTGGACTCTCTGTAGGGCTTCTTGGACGTTCTCATGACAAGAGCTGGGCTTCCCCTAGAGCCGGGGTGGCCACACTGTCCTACGCCTCACTGCAGAAGCGACACACCATCGTTCTCTGAATATCTTGTTGGTCACATGAATGGTCCCACTCCCTGTGGAAAGGCAGGACACGCATACCAGAGGCTGGCTCTCACGGGGCGTCTCTGCCGACTTGTTTACTACTAAATGGAAGGTTCTGGATCTCCTTCCTTCCTTCCTTCCTTCCTTCCTTCCTTCCTTCCTTCCTTCCTTCCTTCCTTCCTTCCTTCCTTTTCAATATTCTCTTTGGTACTGGGTTTTGAACCCCAGGGGCATTCTACCTTTGCGCTACACCCCCCAGCCTATTTTTTATTCTTTATTTTTGAAACAGGGTCTCAGTAAGTTGCAGAGGGCCTCACTAAGTAGCTGAGGCTGGCTGCAAACCTGCAATCCTCCTGTCTCAGCCTCCCAAGTACTGGGATTACAGGAGTGGGCCACCACGGCTGGCAGGTTCTGGATTTCAAATTAAATCCAGAATCCAAAAGTGTGCTGCAGCTGGGCATGGGTGGTGCACTCTTGTAATCCTGGTACGTGGGAGGCTGAGATAGGAGGATCACAGGTCAAAGCCAGCCTCAGCAATTTAGCAAGGCCCTTAGATACTTAACGAGACTCCGTCTCACAATTAAATAGGATGGGGGTGGTGGTGGTGGCTTGAAGGTAGAATGCCCTGGGGTTCAATCCCCAGTATCTGGGGGGTGGGAAGTGTGCAGCAAATACCCCAAAGTTGGGAGCTGCTCATCCTACAGGTTCATCTTAGCTGGTGGGCCTCCCTGTGGCGTTCCTGTGGGGGCACAACTTGACCACCGTCCCAGGAACCTGACTTTTTTTCCTGTGTGTGATGCTGGGGATTGACCCCAGGGACATTCTACTTCTGAGCTACACCCCAGCCCTTTTGATTTTTTCATTTTGAAGCGGTGTCGCCCTAAGTTGCTGAGAATCTCCCTACATGGCTGAGACTGATCTCGAACCTGTGATCCTCCCGTCTCCGCCTCCCAAGTAGTGGGCTCACAGGGGTAGAGCAGTTCGGAGCCTTGCCCGAGACCCACAGCTAGGAGAATCGGGGCTCGTTCCAGGGCAGTTTCCAGAGCTAAACTGTAGGATAAACTGCTGGGTTCAGTTTAGTCTGTGAAGACGCACGCGTCATGCGGTTCTGCCTCCTTCCTCTCTCTCCGTTGACATATCATAACTACTTAGCTCTTTGGCCATGCTTGGAGTCTTAGTTCCAAGGTTTTTTTTTGCTGTTAACAATGAGGACTCAGTGATCGTCTTTGCTGTCTGGGCGTCTGTCCAGAGGTTCCAGTGTGCCGGGGGCTGTGCTAGGGATCTGAGGTCTGTCCCTGTTAATCCTCCACCTGAAGCTCAAGGGCATGCAGCAAGGAAATGACGTTTTCAGCCTCACACCTGTTCCCCACACAGTGCCTTTTTTTTTTTTTTTTTTTTTTTTTTGTGATACTGGGGATTGAATTCAGGGGCATTCTACCTTCGAG
>PVLC010012768.1:27899-32899 GCA_004027655.1 Graphiurus murinus
GCTTGTAATCCCAGCATTCGGGAGGCTGAGACCGGAGGATCCGGGTTCGCGGCCAGCCTCAGCTACCTAGTGAGGCACTCCGCAACTTAGTGAGACTCGGTTTCAAAATAAAGAATAAAAAATAGGGCTGGGGGTATAGCTCGGAGGTAGAATGCCCCTGAGTTCAATCCCCAGTACCGCAAAAAAAAAAAAAAAATTGTTTTGTTTTGAAACAGGGTTCACTAGGTTGCTGAGAGTCTCACTAAGTTGCTGAGGCTGGCCTGGAACCTGTTATCCTCTTGTCTCAGCTGGGATTTCAAGCCTGTGCCACCATGTCCAGCTTTGTTTTTTATTTTGCAACAGGAGCTCCTAAATTGCTGAGGCTGACCTCGAACCTGTGATCCTCCTGTCTCAGCCTCCCAAATACTGGGCTGACCGGTGCGCTCTACCCCTCCCAGCTGTGGTGTGTGATCTTGGGTGATGGGTCCCATCTGAGTTCAGGTGGTGAGAGAGAGGGTTGGAGGAGAACATGAGCAGAGGATGCAGACATATACCCCCCTCCTGGCCCCTTCCAGAAGGAAGATTGGGTGGAGAGAGGATAATTACTTGGGGAAAATTTACAGGCAGCAAAATTCCTAAAATCCCTGCTCCCTCCTGTCACTGTAGCTGGTGTGGGTTCAAAAGGACTCAGCAGAACCATTATAACCAAAGTGTGCAGGGAGACCTGGGAGGCCGGGACGGAAACCAGAGGGGCTCCCTGTGCACGGAGGGCGCGGCGTGGCGCAGGTGTGCGTGGACCCCGGAGCGTGGGCACTCTCTGGTGTGCGGGACCGCTGGCCCGCTCTGCAGAGGTGAGCGTCCAGGCGTGGCAGGAGGCGCCTCGGGAGCCTGCAGGAGGGCGGGGAGGGCGAGCCATCGATGCTGCCCGTGCCTGCGCGCATTCCGAGTGTGGTTCTGTCGATTGATTCCGGAGTCGCCTTCCAGGCCCCCTGCCAGGTGCTGGGGCTGCCGGGTGGCCGGGACAATTGAGGACTTCGTTCTCCCTCCAAGGGGCGAGGCATGACACCAGCAGGAAAAAGCCCCAGCCTCCCGGGCGCAGGCCCTCGAGAGTGTGGGAGGACGGGCGACACCTGGTGTGCAGCGCCCGCCCTCTCCTGTCCCGTGGGCACCGCCGTGTCCCCCAAGGAGCTGTGCACCTTGCCTGGGGGGGCCTTAGATCCCTCCCGGACCCAGAGGACAGGTTGGGCCTGGGTCCATTCCCCTGCGACACGTCCTCCACGGAGGGCACGGTGCAGCTGTACGCCGATCCCCACGTCCACTGCGGGGACGTGGCTTCCGACCGCAGGCAGGGCGGGTCCTTCACGGGGGGCATCTGTCTCCCGCCGGCTGAGACTTTCCGAAAGCCCCCTAACCACGCCAACGAGGGGTCCCGGGAGGCCGCCGTGCCTGAAGAGGAAGGGGAGGCCGGCAGAGGGGAGGGACTCGTCCCAATACCTGCAGATCCCAGGCTCTCATCGCTGGGGCTCCGGAGTCCTCCTCTGCCCTGCACCAGCAGCAAGCGTCGTTCCGCGGTCGGCCAGCAGGTGGCGCCGGAGGCCAGGGCTGAGCCGGCTGGGGACAGAGTCTTGGATTTGAGGGCCAGTGGAGGGCCTGGGGTCCCCTCCCTTCTTCCCCACAGCCTTCCAGCCACCTGTGTCCCCCGGGAGGCTCCCCTGCCAGCAGAGGGGAAGTCTGGGCAGCCCCATCTGGTAGCAAGCTCCCCAGGGGTTCTGGCACCCCGCCAAGCCCAAAGCCACCTCCTCCAGGTCTCCCCAGCAGGGTTGCCTTCTCTCCAAATACCCCTCAGTCCTCTCTCCCAGGGTGGGTAGACATGGGCTTCTCTGCTGGGGATCCTGGCTTAGCCACCTTCTTTGTCCAGGATGGCAGCTGCACAGAGCTCTTGTCCTCATCTTTGAGCTCCATGAGTGGCTCTGTCCTGGGAACGTCTCAGCTCTGCCAAGGTTGGCTTCAAACCCACCATCCTCCTGTCTCGGCCTCTCAAGTACTGAAATTACAGGTATGCCCCAACACGCCAGCAAAACAGGGAAATTTGTATGGGTGTGGTGGGCTCCTTGGAAAGGTGGCCGGGAAGCGTGGTGTGGTGGCGCACACCTGTACTCTTAGTACTTGGGAGGCTGAGACAGGAGGATGGAAGGTTGGAGGACAGCCTCAGCAAGTATCGAGACTCTCAGCAACTGAGAGAGACCCTGTTTCAAAATAAAAACAGTGGGCTGGGATGTGGCTTGGTAGAGTAGAAAGCTTGCGTAGCATGTGCAAGGCCCTGGGTTTGATCCCCAGCATTGCAAAATAAATAAATAAAGAGCCGGGCTTGGTGGTGCATGCTGTAATCCCAGTACTTGAGAGGCTGAGACAGGAGGAAGACAGGTTCACAGTCAGCTTCAGCAACTTAGCGAGGCCCTCTGCAATTTAGTGAGAACTTGTTTCAAAAATAAAAAATAAACTGGGCGTGGTGACGCACGCTTGTAATCCCAGCATTTGGGAGGCTGAGACTGGATGATCTGGGTTTGTGGCCAGCCTCAACTACTTAGTGAAGCCCTCCATAACTTAGTGAGACCCTGTTTGAAAATAAAGAATAAAAAATAGGGCTGGGGGTGTAGCTCAGAGGTAGAATACCCTGGGTTCCAGCCTGGTATGGTGGCTCATGCCTGTAATCCTAGTACTTGGGAGGCTGAGACAGGAGGATCACAGATTCGAGGTCAGCCTCAGCAAGTAGAGAGACTCATCAATGTAGACAGATGCTGTTTCAAAATAAAAAATGAAATAGGACGAGGGGTGTAACTTGGAGGTAGAATGTCCTTGGGTTCAATCGTTAGTAACACACACACACACACATACACACACAAAAAAAAAAGAAAGAAAGAAAGAAAGAAAGAAAGAAAGATGGCAGGGTAAGCTGGGCATGGTGGCACACACTTGTAATCCCAGTACTTGGGAGGCTGAGACAGGAGGATCTGGGTTCACGGCCAGCCTCAGCTGCTTAGTGAGGCCCTCCACAACTTAGTGAGACCCTGTTTCAAAATAAAGAATTAAAAAAGTAGGGCTGGGGGTATGGGGGTATAGCTCGGAGGTAGAATGCCCCTGAGTTCAATCCCCAGTACTGAGAGAGAGAGAGAGAGAGAGAGAGAGAGAGAGAGAGAGAGAGAGAGAGAGAGAGCGCTGGAGTGAGCCCGGAGGACTGGGCTCAGAGAGGCAGACAGCGCTTCGTGGAGAGGAGAGGGTTTGCATCTTATACTGAAGGACAGAAAGCCCCCCCCCACACACACAGTGTCCAAAGCAGGACACCCAGATTTTCCCTTTGGCTTTAATCTCTCTGGCTGCTGTGGGTCCCACCCTGAGGACACCCCCTCCCAGCCCCACCTGCAGCTGGGGACCCTGGGGCACCCCGGCCTGGGTCTGCAGGGTTCAGCCCCTGGGGCCAGCGCGGGGGCTGATCCGAAGGCCCTGCCGGTCTCTGATATCACCCAGGCAGAAAGACTCAAGGCTCAGGCGGAAGAAGCCAGCCGAGAGAGGGGGGCTCCAGGAGCACTTAGGCCGCCTCCCCCCTTTCCAAGGCAGGGGAGCCCGCCAGCTTTCTCCCTCACTGGGAGCGTTGGTGTCCACTGTTTCTGCCAAGGCCGGGGTGGATTTTTATGGACTCTATTTGCTTATTTGTATTTCTTTCATACTGGGGACTGAACCCAGGGGCATTCTATCTCTGCGCTATACCCCAAGCCCTATTTATTTATTTATTTATTTATTTATTTATTTATTTATATCTTGAAACAGCGTCTCACTAAGTTGCTAAGGGTTTTGCTAACTTGCTGAGGCTGTCCCCCAACCTGCGCTCCTCCTGTTTCAACCTCCCAAGTACTGGGGTTACAGGCGTGCACACCCCATGCCTGGCTGATGGACAGGTCTTAACCACTCGGTCCTCCCTCCGCAGCCTGGTGCAGAGGCTCTCCAGGTTCGGTGCAGATAAGGGTTCCCCACCCAGGGAACTGGTCCCGGTGCAGATTGCCTGGAATCACCCCCAGGGATTCTGATGCAGTTGCTCAGGGCTGGGCCTGGGACTCTGCGTTTTTTTTTTTTTTTTTTTTTTGGAATTGAACTCAGGGGCGTTCTACCTCCGAGCTATATCTCCAGCCCTATTTTTTATTCTTTATTTTGAAACAAGGTCTCACTAAGTTGCGGAGTGCCTCACTAGGTAGCTGAGGCTGGCCTCGAACCTGGATCCTCCGGTCTCAGCCTCCCGAATGCTGGGATTACCAGCGTGCGCCACCAAGCCCGGCGGGACTCTGCATTTCTGACAGCTGCCCAGGCTGTCTGCTGCAGCTGATTTGAGCACTGCGCTTTAAGCTGCACTGTAATAATGCCCGGCGTGGTAGCATATGTCTGTAATCCCAGTACTTAGGAGGCTGAGACAGGAGGATGCCCCTGAGCTCAATCCTCAGTACAAAATAAAAAATAAAAATACATAAATATAAAGGCTGGGATGTAGCTCAGTGACAAAGCACTTGCCTTGCAGCACAGCATCCTGGAATATCATGTATGACCCAAGAGACAAGCTTGCTAGTTTCTGTGTGTGTGTGTGTGTGTGTGTGTGTGTGTGTGTGTGTGTGTGAGATACTGGGCATTAAATTGGAAACAGGGTCTCACTAGGTTGCTGAGGGTCTTGCTAAGTTGCTAAGACCGGCCTCGAACCTGCGATCCTCCTGTCTCAGCCTCCCAGGTACTGGGATTACAGGAGGGCACCCGCATACCTGGCTTTTCTTGCCATTCTCTATGCAGGTCTCTTCTCTGAGCCTCAGTTTGCACAGTATCAACTGGTCTAATTTAATCCTTACATCCCAGGCTGTTGAGATACGCGAAGTGTTCCGCTCGGTGCTGGGGTATTGTTTTCCATTATGATGCTACTGTCTCCAGCGAAAGTGGTTTGTAAGAATGAAGGAATGGGAAAGAGTAGAAGGAAGGAGAGCTGGGAT
>PVLC010012768.1:37899-43970 GCA_004027655.1 Graphiurus murinus
TGTGTGAAGTTCCCTGTGCAAATCTGACTCTCCCCCATTGGTTCTTTCTCCTAAAGGTCCGGGTGGAAACAAACAAGAGGCTGTCAGTCATGGAGGGCTTGACTGTTCGGCATTAGGCTGAGAACATTTGTGTGTGTGTGTGTGTGTGGCACTGGGAATTGAACCTAGAGGAGGCATTCTACTTCCGAGTTACACTTCCAGACTGATTTTATTTCTTATTTGGAAACAGGGTCTCACTAGGTTGCTGAGAGCCTCACCAAATTGCTGAGGCTGTCCTTGAACCTGCCATCCTCCTGTCTTGGCCTCCCAAGTACTGAGATTACAGGCATGTACCAGCATGCCTGGCTGGCTGAGAACATTAATTAATTAATTCATTTTTTGCGGTACTGGGGATTGAACCCAGGGGCATTCTACCTCTGAGCTATACGCCCAGCCCCATTTTTTATTCTTTATTTTTGAAACAGGGTCTCACTAAGTAGCTGAGGCTGGCCATGAACCAGCGATTCTCCGGTCTCAGCCTCCCAAGTACTGGGATTACAAGCCTGCCCACCACGCCCGGATAAGAATATCTTATTTTTAAAATTTTTTTTTTTTTTTTGTGGTGGTACCGGGGATTGAACTTAGGGGCGTTCTACCTCCGAGCTATATCTCCAGCCCTATTTTTTATTATTTACTTTGAAACAGGGTCTCACTAAGTTGCAGAGGGCCTCACTAAGTAGCTGAGGCTGGTGTCGAACCCGGATCCTCCGGTCTCAGCCTCCCGAATGCTGGGATTACAAGCGTGCGCCACCACGCCCGGCTGGCTAGAACATTTTAAATACGTAGTTATTTACTCCTTAAATCCATGGAAAGGGACCTGTCGTCCTCTAAGGAGGATGCTACTCTTTTCCCATTTTATAGATAAGGAAAGCAAACCACAGAGACAAGTGACTTGGTCTATGTCACAAGCTAATAAATGCCAGGGCTGAGCCAGGCGTGGTGGCGCTCCCTTGCAATCCCAGTACTTGGGAGGCCGAGACAGAAGAACCGCAGGTTCAAGGACAGCCTCAGCAATTCAGTGAGGCTCTCAGCAACCTGGCGAGACCCTGTTTCAAAATAAAAATAAAATAGGGCTGTGTGCGTATAGCTTGGAGGTAGAATGCCCCTGGGTTCCATCCCCAGTAGACAACACACACACACACACACACACACACACACACACACAGAGCTGGGCTGGGACTTAAATCCTGGCCTTTCCAACCACAGACCTCCTCCTAAGGACCCGTGCCGCCTCCTGTGGTGCCGTCTGCCGGCTCCAGGTTCCATACTGAGGGGCACTACGTGAGCAGGAGGCAGACTGCCATGAGCTGCAGTGGGGACGTTCATGGCTCTGGAGGGCAGACTGCCTACGTTTGACTCTCACCTTTGTTACTAGGATACCTGTTTTGTGACCTTGACCCTGGCCAAATCAGCTGACCCCTCTGTATTCCAATGGGCTTGCCTGTGAAATGAGGGTAGTCATCCAACCTAGCTCGTTGGTTGATTTTAAAGTGAAAATACAGTCAGGCCTGGTGGCACACACCTGTAATCCTAGTACTTGGGAGGCTGAGACAGGAGGATTGCAAGTTCAAGGCCAGCCTCAGCAATTTAGGGAGACCCTCAGCAACTTAGTGAGACCCTGTTTCAGAATTTTTAAAAAAGGGCTGGGGGTGTAACTAGGTTGAACTCCCCTAGGTCCAATCACCAGTGTGCCCACCCCCAATAAAATAATAATAAAAAAATAATAATAAAAAAGAAAACCACAATCTCATTTCCCTCATTCTTACTTTACTTTTTTTTTTGCAGTACTGGGGATTGAACTCAGGGACATTCTACCTCCGAGCTATACCCCCAGCCCTATTTTTTATTCTTTATTTTGAAACAGAATCTCACTAAGTTGCGGAGTGCCTCACTAGGTAGCTGAGGCTGGCCGCGAACCCGGATCCTCCGGTCTCAGCCTCCTGAATGCTGGGATTACAAGCGTGCACCACCACGCCAGGCACTTTACATTATTTGACAGCAGCAGTTCCTAAAAATGCCAGGATGTCTGCCGGGGGAGCCATCCAAGTGTGCCAAGAGCCTGGGAGAAGAGAACCCGGTTCACATGCAGGTGTGGTGCGACCGGCCCCGGCGGAGGCGGCCGAGGATGAGGGTCCCATCCCCAGCCTCACCTGAACACAGAGGGGCTGGGTGGGCTCAGGTGACACTTAGCTGCCTTCCCCGGGGCCACATCATCGATCATGGGGCCCTCCAGGCCTCCCCACAAACCCCCCGGGTGATTTATATGGAGTCATCCTGGATGGATGGGCTGTGCCTGCAGGACCCTGCTCCCCTCCACCCTGGGAAGGGCAGGGCCCCAGCGCCTGGGTTCCAGCCCTATGGTAACGGGGGGGTGGGGGTGGGGGGGCGGGCCCCTCCCTTTCCTGGGCTCCAGGTCCCCAGGCCCGGGGTCCTTAGAGCACTTGACACGCAGTCCATGACACAGAAAAGCCAGAGGAGCTGTCGGGGGGACAGGCCCTGGCGGGCGGCCCCGGACCCGACCGTGTCTCAGCGACCTGCTCACTGTGCGCTACGGGAGCCTCTGCTGCCCCTCCCCCCTCCCCCGCCCCGTGTGCAATGGCGAGATATTGGTACGATTTCCCAGAGTCGTCGTTATAAGAACAGAATGAGAGATGCAGGTGAGGTGCTTACTTAGCACCTGACACTTAGTGAGGGGTTCCCAAGTACTGACTAATAATGATTTTCACCTGAATAGTTGGACTGGGGACTGTCAGAGAGATTCTCACACAGAGGGCACCTGCCCTAGCGGGTGTGTCAGCTGATTTATGGTGATTTATTGAGGTTATAAGCAGTGGGAGGAACCTTGGTAACCCTGGTGGGGGCAGAAGGTGGGTAACCACGGAGGACTCGCAGAAGCTGTATACGACAGACCAAATCTTCCTTTCATATATATATATATATATGTATATATATATATATATATATATATATATATATATATATATATATATATATATATATATATATATATATATATATTTTTTTTTCAGTACTGGGGATGGAACCTGGCGGCATTCTACCTCCGAGCTACACCTCCAGTCCTATTTTTCATTCTTTATTTTGAAACAGGGTCTCACTAAGTTGTGGAGGGCTTCACTAAGTAGCTGAGGCTGGCCTCAAACCTGGATCCTCCGGTCCCAGCCTCCCAAGTACTGGGATTACAAGCGTGTGCCACCATGCCCGGCTTGGTGTCCTATTTAAACTATTACCGATTTCAAGGTTGTAAAGATTTTGCCCTCTATTAAGAACTTTATAGCATTAGCTCTTAAGTTTCAGTCTTTGATCCATTTTGAGTTAATTTTTGTACAGGGTGTAGAATGGGGGTCCAGCTTAGTTCTGTGGTGAGTGGGTAACCTCTCTCCAGTGCATCCTTTCTTAAAGACTGCTCTTTTCCCATTGAGTGGTCTTGGCGTCCTTATCAATCCCCAGGACCTCTACAAACATGGTGGCGCCTGTTTATAATCCCAGTACTTGGGAGGCTGAAACAGAAGGATTGCAGGTTCACGGCCAGCCTCAGCTACTTAGGCCCTCTGCAACTTAGTGAGACCCTGTTTCAAAACAAAGAATAAAGCCAGGCGTGGTGGTGCACGCTTGTAATCCCAGGACTTGGGAGGCTGAGACAGGCGGAAGGCAGGTTTGAGGACAGCCTCAGCAAGTAGTGAGACTTTCATCAACCTAGTGAGACCTTGTTTCCAAATAAGAAATAAAACTGGGCTGGGGGTATAGTTCGAAGGTAGAATGCCTCTGGGTTCAATCCCCAGTACCAAAAAATAAAAAATAAAAAGAAAATAAAATAAAAAGAGTGTACATTAGTCGGGCATGGTGGTGCATGCCTGTAATCTCAGTACTTGAGAGGTTGAGACAGGAGGATTGCAGGTTTAAGGCCAGTCTCGGCAACTTAGTGAGACCATGTTTCAAAATAAGAAATAAAAAGGGCTAGAGGTATATCTTGGAGAATGCCCAGTACCTTAAATACATAAATACATGAATAAATAAGTAATAAATATTAAAAATAAACGAAAGAGTATACATTAGCCAGGCATGGTGGTGCATGCCTGTAATCGCAGTACTTGAGAGGCTGAGACAGGAGGATTGCAGGTTCAAGGCCAGTCTCGGCAACTTAGTGAGACCATGTTTCAAAATAAGGTAGAATGCCCCAGGGTTCAATCCCCAGTCAGTACCGAAAAACAAAAAGCAAAAATAAACTCCCCAAATGGCGCATATTAAGCTGCGTGCAGGGGCACATGCCTATAATCCCGGCTATCCCGTAGGCAGAGGTAGGAGGGTCTTAAGTCAGAGGCCAACCTGGGCAATTTGGCAAGAACCTGTCTTAAAATAAAATAACAGCCATCCCTGTACTTGGGAGGCTGAGACAGGAGGATCCCAGGTTCACGGCCAGCCTCACTTACTTAGGTGCTGAGGGAGGTGGGAGGGAGCCTTTCGTCCTTGGGCCTTTGGGAGACACTTATCCAGACACTTATCCTTCACAGAGAGTGGTGAGCATTTCTTCTCTTGCCAGAATATATTTCGTCGAATAATTCTGAGCGCCCACTCTGTTCTGTGCTCAGCTACAGCCACTTAACTATCACATCAGCCCTGTGAGGAGGTGCTTAGCGCCGCTGACTCTAAGAGGCCTTGATTCTATTATTATTATTATTATTATTATTATTAGTAGTAGTAGTAGTAGTAGTAGTACTGGGATTGAACCCAGGGGCATTCTATCTCTGAGCTATACCTCCATCCTATTTTATTTTGTTTTTGGTACTGGGGATTGAACTCAGGAGTGTTCTACCTCTGAGCTACACCCCCAGCCCTATTTTATTTTTATTTTGAAGCAGGCTCTCACTAGGTTGATGAGAGTCTCACTACTTGCTGAGGCTGTCTTCGAACCTGCAATCCTCTTGTCTCAGCCTCCCAAGTACTAGGATTATAGGTGAGCGCCACCATGCCTGGCTTCCTATTTTATTTTGAAACAGGGCCTCTCTAAGTTGCCGAGGTTGGCCTTGAACCTGCGATCCTCCTGCTTCAGCCTCCCAAGTACTGGGATTATAGGCATGCGCCACTGCGCCCTGGTATGATTCTATTATCTTTAGTTGTTGGTGTGAAGGGGTGTTGAATTCTCTCCCGGCAACTAGGGGGTTTCATTTGCGCGTGCCAGCCGGCTGGGCATAATCAGATTCAGAGCATAGGGCCCCCCGAAGACTCTGCAGGTCCTGCAGAGGTGGCAGTGAGCCCGGATGGAGAGCCGGGTCGCAGGCTGGTGAGGACAGCGGCATTTGAGCAGGGCCAAGTGGCGCATGTGCGCACTCAGGCACATGCACCCTGGCTGTGCAAGGGTATCGTGTAATCCAATGACACAGGCTCCGGTTCCCCAAATGGATTCCAGGCCCCTCCGTGCGTATCCAGAAACGACCCTGGCATTTCTCCTAGACTAAGTGGAACTGGCAAACAGTGGTGAGGGGAATTGAATAAAGATGGGGGGCCGGGTGCGGTTTTTTCTCTTTCCAGGCCTGGGTAGCAGCTTATGGGGTGAGTGCAGGGGGCTGTCGACCCTCAGGGACATCCCTGCTTCCCTCCGGTCCCCTCAGAGCTGAGGCCCAGCGTGCCAGGCCACAGGCAAACCCACGTCCCCAAAAGTCGCCGGGAGGTTCACTGGCCGCTCGTTCTGGTTTCTAGTTTTGGACCCAGTTTCAGGGCATTTCTTTCTTTCTTTCTTTCTTTCTTTTTTTTTTTTTTTTTTTTTGCGGTACTGGGGATTGAACTCAGGGGCATTCTACCTCCGAGCTATAACCCCAGCCCTATTTTTTATTCTTTATTTTGAAACTGAGTCTCACTAAGTTTCGGAATACCTCACTAAGCAGCTGAGGCTGGCCGCGAACCCGGATCCTCCAGTCTCAGCCTCCCGAATGCTGGGATTACAAGCGTGCGCCACCACGCCCGGCTCCCCAGCCCCATTTTTTATTCTTTATTTTGAAACCGAGTCTCACTAAGTT